>JAMPIV010003778.1:0-44380 GCA_024509875.1 Oreohelix idahoensis
GAGAACGAATTTGTTTATTTTGTTAACCTAGTTCAGCCAGGAGAAAATCAAGATGACGTCAGAACAACCCCATGGACAACACTTCAGCGGACAGAATCCATTCCCATTCAACGTCGAAAAACCAAACTGCGAACCGACTAAGGGCAGACGAGATGAAATTTCATGCTTGAACGCATTGAGTCCTTGGTACCAGGAGTGGCCGTCACTAAAGACATGTATTGTGTTCCTGCTAAAGGGTAATGGACTGATTGATATCTCCTCACAAGTTGCAGTACGCTCAGTGATGGTTATATCATTGTTGTTAGTCTTGTAGAGGTTACACAGAACAACGTGACGAGTTGCGCAAATATTCATAGCACTCCAAAAATGTTGTTAGTCAATGCGCGTAAAAGAAAATAGTGATGAGTTTTTTACCGGTAAATAAAAAAAAAACCACACACACAATAAGAGAATGAACACAAAAAAAAAAACTAAAACAGATGTTTTAACAACATCATGAAAATAGTTCGTACCATAGCTAAACGGTAGAGATAAGATATTGTTCCTTGCCTAGGTGTTTGTGTGAATGACGAAGACTGGAATGTAGTTCGATCACTGGATCTAATCTCTTATCCAAAGGCAAGTGATTTCTTGTGTTGCAAATAATCAAATTTCATGATGCAGAAGACTGCATGATTACTTTATCACGTCCACTAAACAATATACACTAAACAAGCATTCTTATTACTAATAAACACTGTACTCCTATGCAGCCCTACATCCAGACAGCGTGGTGTTATCCCCAGGCAATATGCCAAACGTAGATGTTCTCCATGCACAATAGGATCCATATATACGGAACGCTAGAAACCACTGAACAACTAATTAAGTTGACCTACTTTTTCTTCCGCTCATTATTAATGGCCATGTGGCCACATATTCCAGCTATCCAATATACCTGGTCATGGCTTGCATATTGTATAAATGAGATCCAAGCCACGTACTAACGTTTTTTGAATGTGCCACCAACCTCATAAGTGACTAGGTAGGTAGTCCCATGGGAGCCGCGATGGTGTAATGGTCATACCTACACTATAGCGAGCTGACGCGATCAGGATGATTCAAGGTTCCAGGTAACCGCCGGGCATGTGTCATTAGAGCTAACGGGATGTTGACTGAATAACCTAACGCTGCACCTGGACGATAGAACCACATCTGTGGGATGGAAGGAGCGAAGCTACCATTGCACCTATGATTCGGAAGGAAACGTATCTCCTCTATCCAGACATTCACCCAACAACCCAAAAACAACAACCCGGTTTATTAATTCCAGTTTATCTCATATATCTAATATATCATGTGACTTTTTTTTTCTGAAATTTCGATTGTCACATAAAGTATATAAGTGGAGTAACTTTCCATGAAACCAGACCTATTTTCTTACTTTAATAAGAGAATAGTTACAAATTTTTTATTTAACTCTGGATTTCAAGTATGTTGATCACAACTGGTCCGAGAACCACAGCCCGCAAACCACCCAAGACAGCTAGCACAACACGAGTACGAGCCACTTACCATTAAAGCTGTCTTGTCCAATGCCACAGTCATCATCAACAACAGCACAAAGTCAACACACATCTCCAGGCAGCAGCAACTAGCAACAACAGGCTTTATATGCATCAGCAGCTACAACAAGCCAACAGGAAATGGAACAGGCAAGCGACATTTCTTCCTGCTAACATTATACCCTTACAATGTAGAGGCCCGAACCCACGAATGACCGAGTTGCCACGGATAACAGTGTACCGCATATACCAATGTAGAGATCACTATAATAAATTTCAAACCAAATTTCGCTTGGTTAAAACTCCCTGTCACACCGGCAATTCATTCAACCAAAACATTCCCGAGGATGGCTAATGAACATTGACAAGTTTAGTGTTCCAAGGTAAATGCAACAAGTGCGCAAGTTAAAATAATTAGTTTTGTCGTACCTACCATCGGAAACCCTTAGTGACGGATTTTCTGTCAGAACTTCGGCAAGCTGTTCCCTTAAGTACCCCGAGGAAGATCTAAGCATCGTTAAAGAAGGAACTAATTGCACGTGGTATAGCGACAATAAACCGACACGCAGCACGGCGTGGTCGCATTTATTGGGAAAATCCATCAAGAAAAAGCAGAAACCTGTTAACAATTATTTATCCGGGAGACAGTGTTTATGGTGAATGTTGGCTGAAGAAGCTTTTATATTAAGGAACGTTAGCATCACAAGGAAATTGAAAAACACTTATAAGTCATTTTTTGTGGTACGGAACTTTACACAGATAAAGCACCGTCTCATAAAGAAAAGACCATAAATTTTTATGTAGACTGATACTATACAAATGGGCAGTATCGGAGGATAACGGTACGAAAACGCTTCATCAATCAACGCACAGGTATGTGATCCTTGCTATGAAGTAGAAACAGTGACCCACGACCAATTGAAATCGGTCACCTCAAGACAGCAGTGGGCAACCGTCACCAACATCGATCTACACGTCATCAGCCTGAGCAACGTCATTTCCCAGCAAACACACCAACCGAGGCAAACAGAATGTCCAAACTGGTCAATACGATTATCACTGTTATACATGTGGAACAAAATGGGTAATGTCTCTCTCGTGAATGATCGGATTCACACCACAAGGATCATTCGTGAAAAGGTAAAACTAGGAACATAGAACACTATCAACAAAATCAATCTCGAGGCAATAACCAACCACAACATGGACAAACAACCGCGCATACGCAACCCAACATGGTTTATTTTTGCCAGAGGTAGACCTCAATATTTACCTTGCTTCGGGAAACGGACCGAGTACACGTTAGATCGGAACCGCTGTGACGTTAGAGCTGGGTACACGAGATGGAACACTTATAAACCCCACTAGGTCCCACACAACAATGAAAGAAATCATACACAACACCAGACAAATCATTCCCACCGCAATAAAAGGCAGCAGACTGTAGTAAATAACATTAAAAACATCCACCCAGACCCGAGTTCCTGTCTCATCTTAATATCCGGGCATGACTTATTCGAGCATTGTGAGATACCAGGAGCATCGGTAAGCCTAACCAAATACGAGAACAATTTATAATGATCGAAAAATTTAGAAACTATTTAAATTTCCATTCATTCAATCACTCCCACTAAAACTTACATGGCATCGGTGACACGGTCAGGAAATCGAAAATCCCTTGGTACTGGCGTTTAGCAGGATTCCAGAATGGAGAACAGAAAAAGAACCCATCAATTCATTAATATACAACGCCGATATGACCTCGGAATCTTATTATTGGAGACGTGATTGTCCATGAACAAACACGAGTGCCCCGAATATACTACGATTCTACACAAGATTAGACTGAACGCGGAGAATACCAACAACGCACTCCGAGGATTATTTTACACATAGCTAACTGTTTGGAAACGCCTCACAGGTTCCCGTGACTGATTTCACCTAAACATCACTACTAATAACCAAAGGTCGAGTAGAAGGGATCAAATTATATTCGAACCCCGACAGACAGTAGAAAATAGTCCCCCAATGGTTGCACCGAGATATATCACCGAAGCACCCCAGATCACAAGCCATACCAATGCTGGGAGTCCTAGCCGCAAATACACACATCACGTCGAGCTATATCCCCCGTCATGATACGTAAACATAACCACATGAAACACACATCAATCCATCTGCGAGAGGTAGCGATAATTAAGCAAAAAGTTAATCTCCCCCCCCCCCCCCCCCCCCCTCCCTAAAACCCTCAGGCAAGATACAAAACTGCATACCATTGGAGATAAAACATGTGCGCAAACACAGTTCACCACTTTGCCATCCGAAAGATATAAGGAACCACGTTCATAAGACAACCATCCCTACGACAACAGATGTCTAAACAAATTATCATGAGAAAGCGGACAACCGATCACACCCCATTAGATCAACAGTAGAGCAACCTAATCCACCCACGGAAACAGAACCTCAGCACACACAGAACCGGCTGGGCACTCAACCTATGCCACCCAGAAAAGTTAGGACCCAAGCCACTGTAACAGCCCCATCATAGATACACATGAAAGACACAGGAAGAATAAAAATCATATCATGTCACACACTAATAACCCATACAGTGCCCCTATTCCTTGTCAGCTCGCCTACACTTACACCCCACACCAACCCCGCATTCATTGGTGACCAACATTATTCTCAAACTCGCCAGTAGGAGTATAACCCACATGCCAAAGCAACTGAGAACACGTACACACTAGACGATTCCCTAGAAGACCAATGCTACACAAGTCCAAGGAAAAAACATGCAGCAAAACGAAGGACCCCGCCAGCGACGCGGATTTTATCAGCAGAATTATGCCAGACATGAAGACCAGCTTGTAATTCGACAGTAACGCAAGACCATAACCCATGGACTAGACGTCCAAACACCGTGACATCAAACGATGCGTGAATCTGGTTCACTTGGTCAATCTCAACCCCAGAACATTAACCTTTAGTTACCGTACAGACGATGGCAGGAGACCAAACTAGAGATAGCCATCGCCCGCCTAACCACCACCGGACTCGAAGAACCACACACATAATATGTGAGCAACAAAGATATTTAGCCGGAGAGAACCATATAGCAACAATACAATATTGCCCGGAGAGAATCAGAGAGCAACAATAGATTATTGCCGGAAGAGAACCAAAGAGCCAACAAATAAATAAATTGCCAGTGAGAATCAGAGAGGAACACCTTGACCATTATATCACATAAAAGAGGAAGTTGGAAAGCCAAACACAACCGAATCAAATACACGAACTTGAAATAATGACATAAAACCAAATACCGAAGACCAGATTATCACAGTTGTAGTGACACTCCTTACAATACTACGACTACGCCAACACCCCAACAAAGTGCCGCACCGCTTTTGTGAAAAACGATCAAGATGTCTTTGCCATTGAAATGAATTGGAATTGGTCGTACCATCAACAGGACCAAATGGAAATTCAATACCACTACCGCAGAAGAGCCTAAAACCTTACCACAACCCCACTCAAAAACCAGAGAGATAGTGGAAAGTATCCATTAAATAGATGCTAATCAAGGGAGGCATCATATGAACGTTCCATATTCAACATGGTCGTCACCTATCAGTCAATGTTTGGTGCTAGAAGGATGGATCGAATATTTCTGCTCTGACGATTACCGCCCATTGCACAGAAAGACGAAGACAATCGCCCTACCCACTACCCAGAATTGATGACATTCTCTCGACCCTTGGGCAACTCGAGAAACTTTGCCAACCTTTTGACTCTAGGTCCAGGGTTCTGGTGTATCCCCAAGACACCGAGAGGCTAGACCTGAAGTCCACAATTACTACACACATGGGCATTACTACCATGGAATGTGACATGACCTTTTTGAGGACCTCAAGGGGAAGCCCGGCGACTTATATTGTCATTGAAGGATGAGGTGGTTTGAATGAGAAATGCAACCTTATCGCCACACCGCGTATTCACGGATAGACCATATTTAATACTTTACAGCGGGAAACCATTTGAGAGTACAACTTCATAAAGTGGAACTAGTATTTAACAGGCTCAGGAAACACCAGATCAGGACTCAAGTTCAGCAAATGTGAGTTTTCTTCTCAAAGCGGAAACACAATATTTGTGTTGTAATGTTATAAATGCTGATGGAAATAACGTCCAGACGACGAGATGAAAGTAAAGACTATCCCAGAAAAATGCCAAGTCCCAGTACAGTATCGGCAGGTTTAGTAGGTTTCATTGCGTATGCTGCAGCGGCAACTACTATAGACGCCACATAATTAACCTTCTTTCCCTGTGCGGCTACGTCCCCTGATAGAACTGACAAAAAAGAATGCTCGATTATATAAATGGACTCCTGAATTCCCAGAAATACCTTTTAAATACGCCAGAAGGATTGCCTGCCATGACCTAGCAATCCTCGATACCTTTGCCTCACACCCAGACACCATCCAAACACCAATGGTGTTATATACCGATGCCTCGGACATCGCCAATTGGTTCAAGTTTTGTTCCAACCCATCACATTCAACGAGAAACCACTTTTTTGCCTGAAATCCCCGAATGAGAAACCTATCGTAGTTTCTTTTCGCATGATCCTATCTAAGTCCTCAAATAGATGAAGGTCCGACGACAGAGATTAGGAAGCATACGCGAATCCCTTATGCGATATGACATATGAATTTTATGTACCAAGGAACCAGGCTCATAATCCAGGATGAATTATCAAGCCGCCCTAGGTCAATTGGCTCACTCTAAGACACATGAACAACCTAAGAAACTGCAGGACATGGTTCCATTAACATCCAATACCTACAAATCCCATCATAGAGTACAACCCCTGAAACCAAGGATCACATGTGCAGATCTGTTGACAATATGATTACCGAATGAGGAGAAGCAAACACGCAGAACCAGGGGGGGGGGGGGTTTGTGGGGGGGCGGGGGGAGGGAGGGGGAGGGGGGGTGTGGGGGGTAGAAAATGAACCATCCACCGTCGACGGAAATGCGATGATAATAATACCAAACAAATAAATGTAGTATAGCTCGCAACCAACATAGACATATATGAAGGACCACACAGATGGTCTGAATTCAGCAATCAAAACCCAACTTGAGAATCCAGTATGGCTACCACATGGCAGTTGAAGCAGAAGAAGGATTCCAGACTATAACAAAACTCATGAAAACAAGCTCAAGAAAAAACCCAAACAAATTTCCAACGCTTACGAACGCCAAGACACGAGTAATTTGTACCACATTGACACCCCAACGAAGGACGGACAGCTTACAGAAATACATACCGAAACCCCTAGTACCCCCCAGCTGTGTTGGTCCCAAATATCATGATAAAAATGGTCCACGATAGGAAGAGACACAAGACAGTTAGATATTACTAAACTACAGATACTATTGGACTTCACTAAATATACAAAGGTAAGCTGACATTGAATATGTACACACATGCAGAATATCTGCAAAAAGCGTAAATATGAAGCCATCACGAGCACCGCTCCAAGTCAATGCAAGCAGAACATTTTCCCAATGGCGACCAGTCAGCTTCGATAATAATCGGGACCATATCCCATTCACACAATCAGGGAAACCAATACATCTTGCACCTATGAAAGACCAGAATTCAGTAAGGCTTGGAATGTTACCCACTGAAGAACGTCCACATCAGAAACTGTTAACAGAATATTTTATCCAAGAAATCCCCAACCAAGGACGCATCAAAACGTAATAACACGCAAACAGTTTCGTATGGGAATACCCTTCAAAACAATGCATACGAGGTTCAACATTACCCCATACTACCACGAGTTATTATCCCCCCTCAGTACAAATGGAATGAAATGAACGGCTTCATTTCAACCATGCAAGATGAGTCTCGTGCGAAGTATATCAATGGAAATACACAGTAATTGGATCTATTACATCAACCAAGCATTGGACGCTATCACAGAGGAATATAAACGACACTACTGTATGGTCGCCATTTATATGCTCTATGGAAAAGGAACCCTCTTTTCCCCCCTGGACATATGTTACAGCCCCAACGTAAATATGTAGGTGAAGACCCCATAGAAGTGATTTTAAGAGAGAAATTCAAGGCCCACCAAATAGCGCATAAGAATAATGCGAAAGCATATTGGGTAAAGAAACAGAAACAACAACGACAAAACAATGTCAAGCTTGAAAGCTTTAACGTAGTTGACAGAGTGTAATCTACCGAAAGAATGACCGTGATAAACAAATTTGAATTTCCCGCTGGAATGATGGCTTCAAGATTCTAGATAAGACAACCCCAACAAAATATACAAGATCTGGAACGAAGAAAGAAATATCATTTACCAAAGCCCATGTCACGCAAATTAAAAACAAGACGATCATCGTCCCATTATACCACCTAAAGGAGAACCACAAATAGGCCACATAAGATAAGCTACATTATATTATCAACCATCCACACTAACGTCCACAGTCTAGCACAGACAACGATGTCTTTCAGAAGCAAACGAGCACACCTCTGAAAACAACCAATTTCGTAGCGCGTCAACAGAATGTATACAATATAGAAAGCGACATCTCTGACAGTGAAGACGAATATTTCCCCTCCGCTGAGTCTACGCAAAAGACTAGAATATACGAAATCACCAGGATTTTTACAGGCCGAGCAAGTTGCACCAGTGACACAACCCTGACACCAGGATACGATTCCTGGCCAGCCTATTGTATACGACACAACCCTACTATAAGCAATAAACAAACCCTCAACAAAAGCAACAACAACTCTGATGAACAGTGGTGATAGTGAAGACGAGACACCCCCTGCAGGTGATTCCAAAGTAGAACAATTCAACAACAACCAGTATTACTGAAGATAAAGATACTCGACAACACAGCTAACCGTTCTAATGAAAGATTACAGCACAGCGCTATATGCACACTTAAATGAAGAGGATCTTAAATCTTCCATCACCTCCATAGATACATGCATCAGAACTTAGATAGATACAGGCCGATCCCCGATAGAGGACCAACGAAAGTAATGATCAATCCAGGACAAATCAGAAATTCTAGCAAACGGTAAAGGAAGCGCCCATATACTACCTAACAACAGATGTCCTCCCCACCGTTAGCAAGAAGTTTGTGAGGTTACCCCAAGAGCAACATACGTATGAAATTGCAAAGAAAACGCAGACAGCTCCACAAGACGCATCACACAGGTTGTCACCATTTTCATAACCAACATCAACCTTACTCTCGAACAACTGGGATCCACTATCCACAGTCGACAGTGCGAAATAACGCCATCCTCTTGTGATCAACGATTGACAGAAGGAAATAAAGTAAACCTTGAATGGACAAATCTTGCCAAGTTCCTCATGTCCAACATCGTAAACGACCCGTTCAAACGATTATTGGTTTATTTGGCGAATCAATCTTATCTAATATCAAAAAGCGTATTCTGTTCCCCTAGCTATAATAACCCGACGAGTGCTCCCTCTACAAAGTGACTACACCCCCTATATATCCTAATCCCACTTCACCATCATTCTAAGATTCATTAGTAATCCGGGGGGGGGAAAAGGAAATTGTAATTTTTCCAGAAGAGATGACAGCCTCAGTCAATGACCCCTAGCTGTATGAGTACTGTATGATAGTGACAGTTACAACGTCTGTCAACACCCAGATAAACTTAACAAATTAATAATGGCGTGACGCCACTGTTGATATGAATGTTAAAGAAGTTATTATCAGAATCTTCGTTCGTCGACAACGGGGAAACTGACCATTATGATTACATCTTTTGCACCGCAACGACGTCAGGGCAATTGAAGAACTTTTTCGCAAACATTTTGGCAGCTCTAGAACACGTCAAATGATTATCCCCAGGTTACACAGAACTTTAAAATATCTCAGTGTCTCTATTTAATCAAACCTTTTTTGGCGAGTGTAAGGTACGAAATCTTTAATGATTAGAAGAGCACACGGACTGAAAAGCAACTTCAGATTTTACAAACTTATAACCATCCATATAACAACACCAGAGTGAGCAGTTCATTCCTTTTATAGGAAATGCTCTTATAGAGTAAACTAATCATGTACAGCTACTGATACCTACTATGACGATCTAAACTAAGTACATTAATACATTATACCCCAAACCAGAAAGTGAATGACCCAATGTTCACAGAAAAAGTGAAATAACCAAATTAAATAACCCCCCAAGTCGCGCAAATACGTCTACCAGCAGAAGTACACACTGATCTTAGAGACGTAAGTCAACCATTGTACAAAATTACAGACCACTTTTCCCTTTGAAAATCCATAATAATAGGACTTATGGTTTAGAAGCAGAAATAGATCTCTTATTATATTCTTGATTAATTTTGTGACAAAAAGCAAGACACAGTATACTCACACACATAACACACTAGCAAAACTATAGTTAGAGACGCACATCAACATGCTCAAAGTTAACTCGCTTACCTCCACTTTCCTTATTACCGTACCAGCTGATCCTTCTAAATTATTCAAGGAGAATTCAACCAGTTGTCCACTATCCTCCCACATAACACCACCGTCCAACCACTAATTTCAACATCAAATAATCTACTTTCGTACACAACTAAAATCCAATTACCGCCTAGGACGCTATTACTATTAGCATTCAGAACTCATCGTGATTCTCGGCTATATCTCTAATAAATTGCGTAAGACGCGTAAGACCCCTTTTTCGGGGTATAAATCAATCAATCCCTACACCCTATATCTCGCCCCCTATTACCTATGATAGTACCCACCACTCATCCACCCCCGCTCGCCACAATAATAAACGATCAGCATATCGCACATAGGCTATTCACAAAGCTCACACGTATTTTTCCCATAAGTGACACATGATGAGCTTATTTGTTAAATGTGATAACTCAGCACACACCTCTTATCCATTTAGTGTTATGAAATCAGACCGTTTTATTATTAATGTTCAAGTCGCATTTCGAGACTATATTTGGGGGCGATTTTTGCCTTAATGTGAATGCAGTTAAGAACACATACCATTAGTAACTCGATACAGTTCGATTCGCACAACAAGTACACCCTTAATTTACAACCTCAAATATCGTAAAAATGGATACTACACTTTAATTCACGCCAACGACCCTTTCTTCGTCAAAGCTGTAAAAGACTAACCAGGTCGGTCCAATATATACCCTTATCCCATCCTACACATCCCACTCACGCCTTTTTCCATCTCCTAGTCCACCCTTATTCCCGACATGCCTCCAACACCGAACGGCATCGTTACAAAATCGGACGCCCCGTTTCCGAGCATCCCTCCACTATTCAACCAGGAACTATACCTAAGTAATACGTGTCCCAATGCCAATTCAAACAATAGATTCTTCCGTAGTCAGGAAACCCTTACTCTCGATCGCATTCCTGAATCCCAGGGACTAATGAATTAAATGTCCCATCCAAGACTACCTCCCATTAAGCCGTCAGTAATACGTCAAACCCTTATTATCAGAATTAAGATACTGACCCACGACACCAGATGAGGCCAAGATCCGAACACACTGGAGAGTGCCGGACTATTGATTTTGGCAAGTAATAATTATGGTGGTTATAAATTTAAAGCTGTTAACAGTATAAATACCAAGTGTTACAAGAAGATTAGATGTCCAGCCAGCGGACATTGGTAAAGATAATGAAAAAGGGGACCATTGTTAACCCCCATTGACACAGCTAACTCCCCACAAGACGCCCCCGAGTACAATCCCATGTACTGATATTCGTTTTCCCCTCCCATGGGTGATCAAACCCTACATCCGTCATTTATACCTAATATAACACCCCACTCCACTAAATAACTGAGACATTATATACTTTATAACCTAAAATTTGCCATGGTGACATATTATTGACAAGTTGTGTAAAAACATTTTGAAGTAACAACATTTTTGAGCATAATATGTTAATTCATATGCTATCGTATATGAATGTCCGTATATGGACTGAACGTTACTCTCGGATATAATTTAGTGAACAAAATGAATCAGCACTTGTGCAATCCAAGACCTCTCCTCGGCGCACGTTACTGCTGACTACATACTGTTTTCTATTCCTCCCCATCAACAAGCCTTTATAATAGTCCTCCACGACCTCCGTCAGGCCAATTTCTATGATTATCTGAACTGTAATCAGTATTGTTGTCCCTCCCCGCCTCATAGTAACGACCAATACATACGCTGGAGGATTAGCGAAATTATTTATAAAATGAAGATACATTTTAAGTTTATTAAATGCATCAACTTCCATGTAACCGAGATTAATTAATTCTTTAATTATATTTATAACGACGAACACATAGACAGTCATCACCATCATCTTGTCCAGATTATGGTGTTTAAGAACCGCATAAATGAATCCATGGAAAAACACTGATCGCAGTTGGCAGGATTGGAGAACCGCCTGTAATCAAATGATTGTATAAAAAATAATACCCACGATTTCTAAAAGACAGCTACGAGAGCGTTACAGCACCAGATCATGATTTTATTAGGAAATTATAGATCTATTTCTTATGCCAATGCTTTGTATATCCCCCATGACACAGTGGATTAACATATATATAACTATTACATTTTTTTGCGTAAAATCCCACGGGTCTGATGTTTGAGGACCACTAGATATTAATCTATCAGTTTAGGCTGATGTTCATTGCAGCTAACTTACATATACCGATTGTTGAATACTTAATGAATATTCGTCACTTCTGTTGAAATATTGTTCATGCAGTATATTTTTTTGGCACGACCGATGAAAAATCGTAATGCAACTTTTAAATGAAAATGTTAGCATAAACTTTAGCATTATGGTGGATGACTAAATACACATCGATTAACGTATCGTATAATATTGAATAGAAAGAAGTACAACCCAGAACTGTCTTTAACTGCGATTAGTGTTATTAATAAATCAAAATTTTGTGTCCCCCGTTAATACATATTATAAATCAACACAGGGATCACCCACGATTAAACGAAACCAATTTGATATTTTCCTGACCAACCTTCTACCAATAGAACCTTGTTGTTTAATATCACCCCACTAGGAAGAAGGTAGTTAGTTATCATAGTACGCTAATGTCCTCAACCCTCTGGATACATCTTTGTGTGGCCCCTGGAAAGTGATGTGTCCCGCATGGCTGCACTACCACGCGCTACATTATCCGTGCTTAGTCTTACAATAGCATAACTGACGTCACACTCAGTGGATGTTTAACCTAAGAAAACTCCTTTAAAAAGATAGAATTCAACTATTTTAAAATAAAACAATAGAAAATGGCGTCTATTGCAATTAAACTAGTTATAAAACAAGTCCGAAATGTTTACAATTGTTAGATAGACCCAGAATTAGCTCAGGACCGCAAAAACGTCACCCCCGTAGATATTTTGGGTGTGCGTAGTCGACCAATCTGACTGAGGTTGTCTAAAAAGCAGACATGAGGCTTTTGTTAAAACCAAATGTCCACAACCTTGCTAGATAATCGCGGCATCGGCACTTCGAATTAACTAGACGCAAATTTTTACGTCGAGGGGTCCTGATCAGAATTGGGTGCAGACGAAGGGTTGAGATAAATGTAGCTTCATGGTGGTATATCTAAACGGGGTGCATGTCTCAATGAGAACAGCCCAAGCCAACACAATATTTTTGAACCAACCACCGTCTAAATAAAATGTAGGGTTCGTAGAAGTCAACATCCCCCCCGAAAAATATATAGTATTAAAAATATAAATAACGACTCCATCTTACTATTGCAGTCCAATGCCTTGATTATTTCCAGAGACAAAAATAATCAAAAGTTGACTCCCTCTCACATAAGAATCAATATCTCTGGGGCGGAATAGCCATAACTCAACTACTACTTTTTTTCAATTTTTTGATTTCGTACGACTTCCCCGCTAAAATACCTCCGAGGCGAAATCTCAGGTTATTATTTTTATGTCTAACCTGACATTGATTTTACGTGAGTATCCCTTTATTTCTTGTACAGAGACAGGTTTCCCTCGCCATTCAGGCAAATACTCGCCGATTTCGGAGGTACCCATTGCAGCTGGGTCGGCTCAGGAGCCGCCAGTCCCTGGTCGACGACACTCCTTCAAATGTCCTCGCCAGGTCTCGAGTTAATCCAGTCCAAATCCCGGTCGACGAAAAAATCCTCAAATGCCGTCGCCCGGGTTTGATCCTGTATCACCCGGTCGCCAGAGCGGTGTTGTAACCACTACGCTAGCGCGGCTCCCCAGTAACTACATGTGACTAAACTAATATATTTACAACGAAAAGATAGAATACTCCTCGGCAGCTATCAGTATCTAAATTTACCTATCTCTTCTCTTAACACACACCAATATTTTTACAGTGCCCGACGGTCCACACCTCAAACAGTGGCCCACTCTCACACACATAACCTAATTGCCTGGTATGCTATGTCAGTAAAATCTTCCTTGGTAAATAGAATTAGTCCATGAAAATATTATCTATTTCACTTAAACTACCACTCTGATTTATCCCCCCACCCAGTTTTGTCTGCAGATTCAAATTGTGGCCCCAGGTTCATCCACCCCATAACTATAACAAGATTTCTTTATGATGTGAACGCCTAATAGGGTTGTTCTTCTCTCCTGGATATAAGTGATTACAACTACAAAATAGTGAAACCAGTGAGAGAGTCTTGAGTTTCACCCTTTAAGCGGGGAAAATTTTACTTCCAGTGTATTGGGAAACGTCCTGGTGTGCTAAAATCATTGTTAATGTGATGATGGATGTTCATCTAATCGGCCAACTCTGTTATTAGAGCGCACGATTCTGCACAGCGTATATAAAGATACTCCATGGAATAGGGATTAATAAACAACGCCAACGTACTTGCCACTTAAAATCGAAATTACGACATGTCAGAGTCGGGAACAAAAAATGTTTGTTCCTTGTAATCCACTGATGCAATGGTAAAAATTATAAATCTGGATCATGTTGTTCCCAACCTTAGTCGCCCTAATTTTAATTGTTGCTCAAATACCATATGGCGATTTGAACGTTACCTAAATGATAAATTGGTAACAATACAAGCCAATTTCTACAGGAGAAAAGTAACTAACAGAAGAAGACCGTATTTGGAACCCCTTGTGATCAGGTCTGCGAAGAATACACGAAATCCACCCAATTATGAAAAAAATTGCTACTATTATATATAACGACACAGACGGGCTATGACAAAACGATCTCTTCTTTCTCCACTCTTTAGCCGTCAGTCTACTGATCAATAAGTTAAATTTAAAAGGAGTATGAACAACGGTATTTTCCCTTACGCCGAACACGCTAGCAGACGTCGCTGGCGGTTGATTATCGGACCACGGGGCTGAGTTATGTGTTAACTAGTTCACACCTGCCCCTGCTTCGCGCCGAACCGGTCAGCGTACAATGTTAATTATTAAATGAAATTTCAACCCCATACTCGCCTCGCCTAACCCAATGAACGCCGCCTATTAATAAATAGCTACATAAAATTGTCGGCCTTCCCTGCAAACCAGTTGATTTGTCGTATTGTAATCAAAATAATCCACTGACACATAATAACAAATATACGAACCAATCGAAATATGTTGTGTATTTTCTATCACCACCCACTATCATGTCATCCTTTAAGTGCCTATAAGGTTCCGGTCAGCCAAACCGAGTCGGGTTAAAACTCTATCCACGCGGCGAGAATATTAAGTAGTCGCGTCTGCCTACACTGTTTAACATAAATTACCGTCTAAGGTTGTGGGAAGCGGGGTGGCGCTGATTTAACAATTTTAAATGAATATCTGGTATGGCTTAAATCGCTAAACGCGTTACATTAGTTTATCACTCGTGTTACTACGAAAAAAATCTAAGTGAAGAATACATGTTAAAAAGCTATCACTTTTTAAATCATTAGCACTTGATCATACTCCATAATTTCACCAGCAAAGAAAAATACAGAATGAAAACTCCACCGAACACAAAATACACCATGACCACAATTAAAGTGTGGGTTATCTAGGACTTATCGCGCTAGCATAATTAACAATACAGACATAACTTCAACCATAGTTGGTTTTAGAAAAACCATCATGTAATAATATATTTTATACAATGTACTGTTCTCTAAATGTTAGTATACATTACACGCTACTGTGAAGAACGAAGAATTCATAACTAGCGCACAAAATGACAAACTCTTTAACGAATCTGGCTAACCAAATCTGATGTCGCTGTAGACCGACATCAGAGGCATTACTTATCCGGCAAACTTGGTACTCTTTAAAATAGCCCGTGTCTCGAGATAACAAATGAGCACAGGGATTATAACACTTTCCCTGAGTAAAACTTTCAAAAGGTTCTCAATTTTTTCGACTCGACTCACGATGCTGTCTGTCCCTGAGAGGTATATATTGATTGACAGACGAAGTGCTCGCGTGAGTGGACGAGGTAAACAAAATCTGATTTGCTTTCCTGTTATGACTGTCACACATTTTCACAAAGTTCTGTTAAACACTGTGTCCTAGCTCGTGTTTAAAAGAAAAGAGGCGTGAGACCCGTAAAAGTTGGTCGCTGTAGTAAGTGATCATGGACAAGACAGTATAGAGCACGTATTTTAGCTAGCAAAACACAGAGCAGCTTGAGCTTACAATAGGGCTGTCAGATACTGTAGACTGTTTTTTTCCATATTATTTTAATCAAATATATATAACACAAATACATAAAAACTAATAAATTCCACTGATTAACTCAGTCGGTGGGGGCTTAACGAGCTAGATACAACCATAGCTAAATACTTCATCTCAAAACTGTCGGCTAGATTATAGAATTAACGTGCTTAGCGACAGCCCACATTGTTTTCGCTTATCTGAATATCTTATGAAAACTCCCATGTGATAGAAGTCGAAACAACTCTTATATCGACATTTCTGCAAGAGTAATCTTGTGTAAGATAGACTCCATTGAAGCCTATAATAGATGCTCTTGAGTTTTGGCCACTGTTGGACCACTACTGCAAAGCAGGGGAGGATATACCGTCACAGTTTTATATAACACCCACGACGCGCAAGTTGCACACCGTGCGTTGCGCACTTTTTTTTCTTGCGCGAGTTACTTTTTTGACTGAGACAGACCGACGTAACATACATCGGTAAATTATCTTAGTTTGGATAGAATTCTATATAGTTCTACCAGACAAGTAGCCTAATTGGCAACACGAAATAAAGTTACAGTTCAACAGTTGCCTATGGCGACCCACCGAATTTATGATCCCACTAGCACGTCCGATCTTCCTTAAAAGGTTATATTACAGTAAATGTGGGGCAATATCCCGCTAATCTAAATTATAAAACCATAGGTAAAGAGAAAAAGACATCAAATTTCCAGCTCCACTGCTATTAAAAAGCAATAAGTGCTTACTAACCACTTTAATGACAATGCCTTTTTTAAGTAAAGAAAAACAGTATATAAATATCTGAATTTCATTCACCCCCAAAATAATTTCATTCCCCTTTGGGTGATCCATTCACCAGTGTAAGAAACAATGGCGTAGGTGATCATGACACTCCACAACTTCCTGTCTACAGTACTATTGATCAGTTCTGTTGTTGACGTCTTTCCTTAACATGTCAAACTGTTCAGAATCTTCTCTCTTTGTCTTCCCTCTCTCTTTTTTCAAATGTGACATAATGTATTTCTATAGAGAAAATCATCTAGGTTCACGTGAATCTCAAATTACGCGCGCGCGTCCGGGGCGTAATCGTCGATGTAATGTGTCGGGTAAACCGCGACCGCGATGTATTAGCCATTCCTGTAATTTAATACTGTTGTTTTCGCATTTGTTGTTTAAATGAAAATGTGCAAGGCTGCAGCAAGACTGTGGTACACGGTGAGGGTGACCCCAAACAGCTAGTGTAAGTCTAACTACGGTAAAGAAGTAAGAAATGGCCTAAGTTGCGGCTGCTAGGCCTTCGTCAGGGACAAACTAACAAAAGCTTTACAGAAAAGATAGAGAACTAATGTAAATACTTGTACAGTAGGGCCACGCTTATACGGCGTTTTTCAATAATGTTACATGTTCATTGTGTTCGGCGCGTATTCTGCTCTTTCGCCATTTTCGTCCTGACGAGCTCAGCAGCTGAGTCCGAGAATGGCTTCGGCGCCATTTTATAGTCGGTAATTCGGCTTGTTAAAAACATTTTGTGCGCTCAGCGTCTCTCTGTATTCTGGCAATTTGCCAAACTTCAACACCTTTCAAATTTATTATATTATATATCATATTTCTTTATTAACTACACTGGTATCTAAGTGTAGTAGTGATAAAAAGAGGAGTCGTAAGCTTCTTACTTTAAATGCTGTACCTTCATTTTCCTTTCGTATCGTATTTTTTTGGCCTAGTTCTATTGTGCAAGTAATATATGATAGTGTGAACACGTTATACGGATTTTATATGCATTTGTAAGTTAAAACAAAGCTTTGTTCCGCTTTTCGGCGGCGGTCTGGAACCTAACCTGAGGTATAAGCGGGGGCGTACTGTAGATATATATATATATATATATATATATCTATATCTATATCTATATCTATATATATATATATATAATATAATATAATATATATATATATAATCTTCATCATGTCCTCGGAGCTCCCTTACGAAGAATGGGGGCCACAAAAGCAGGTGGCCCTGCAGGAAGCCTGCACCAAGCAATCATATGCTGTTGTAGTGGTGGTTTCTGTGACAATTTATTTAACATGGTGAGGTCGCCAACAACATACAGCAGCTGGTATTACTGGCCGTGTACCTGAGGGTACAGTGGACCTATTCTTTCTTTGTCTCTTTATTTAATTTAAATAAAAATATTACTGATATAAATGAAAAAAACGGTTCGCTGTTGTTTTGTGACCGCATGGCTTACTACACTACCATTTATACGTGTTAGAATGTAGAAATAACAGACGTAAAGCAAATAAGGCGTTTCCGCACAAAACGCAGGGTCATTAAAGTTCAGTTGGCAGTCACGACGAAGAGAGACAAAGATAGTGTTTTTTTTTATTTTAATGTATATATATAATATATATATATATATATATATATAATATAAATATATATATATATATATATATATATATATATATATATCATTGTGGATATATAAATGTTCCTCTTGGATAACCAACCATCATTGTGAAATTTACAGTGTTTGCCTAATGACATCAATAAACTCTAATTGAATTTTCTACATAGCTGTGTTTTATTTGGAACGTACAGTTGGAACATTAGAAAACCATTATAAGAGATTGCTTATCACTAAACCTAAAGGGAAGAATGAACCTGGAAAGAAAAATGAGCAAAATTCAAGTATTACCATCTCTGGCGGAAGGCCAGTTAGCACTTGAATGACAACAACATCAAAAGGATTAACTCTAAATTGAAAATAAAATCAATATAACTACTTGCACATTTAACTGACGCGGGCACATAACACATTCATTGGCGCCGTGACCTGCTCGGGCACAGTTTACACGGTATTCATTAGTGTCCCTGGCACATCTTCAACAGACCTTATTGTATTTTTATAGAAAGGTAAAATGCGTAAATATCGATCGAGTAATCATCTAGAATTTTTTTTTTTTAAAGAAAAATTTCCCGTTCAACTCTGATATTAGGAGATATAGTGTTTCTAATTCCGGACACTATGTTTAATTGCCGATACCCAATTTGGTATCGAGGACTAAGGCTACTAGAATTTGCCAGCAACTATAAACTAACCCTTGCAGATACACTATTTCCACGTAAGTTATCAAGAAGAACAACGTGGCATGCCCCGAAAACTGAGATACATGGCCAAATTGATTTTATTCTTGTATCCAAAAGATTAAAGTCCAGTATTAATAAAGCCAAGACTAGGACTTTTCCTTGCGCCGACATTGGTAGTGATCACGACATGGTATTGATGACGCTCAAGCTTAAACTCAAAAAGAATTATAATAAAACAGATGTTCTCAGTTAAGATTCAATTTAGACAAACTGAAAGATCCAGAAATCGCGGGAATCTTTGAGGCAACTGTTGGAGGAAAATTTGCAGCTCTCACCTTTCTGGAGGATGATATCAACTCAATCACAGAGAACATGAAAGACGTGCTAATTGAATCAGCAACAGAAATACATGGTAAAAGAAAGTAAATAAACAAACCATGGGTTACAGATGACATTCTGAAGTTATGTGATACACGGCGGGAAATGAAAAAGGTTAAGAAAGAGGTTCCTGAAGCAGCATGGCAATACAGTATGGTGAATAAAAATATTAGAAAGAAAATGAAACAGGCCAAAGAAAAATGGGTAGCTGATCAATGTGAGTCCATTAATACGGGGTTAATAAAAAGTAACAGCAAAGCAGCTTTCGACACATTAAGAAGACTTTCAAAACCCCAACAGCCCAGGGTAACTCTCATAGAAGATAGCAATGGGGCTCTGCTCAATGAAAAAACAGCTATAATGAGAAGGTGGACAGAATATTGTAAAGTAACTGTAAACTCGACACTGACTATAACATATTAAACAACATTAACTGTGAAAACAGGGAACTCGGAAATGCAGCAATATTACGGGAAAAAGTGGAAGAGGCTATTTGTTCGATGAAAGGACGGAAGTCACCGGGTGTGGATAATATCCCAGCAGAGCTCTTGAAATATGGAGGACCAGATATAGTAAAAATCATGACAACAATTTGCCAGAAGATATGGAGTACAAAAAATGGCCAAAAGAGTGGACGCAGTCATTAGTAATACCGCTTCCAAAGAAAGGAAATCTAAAAATGTGCAAGAATTATAGAACCATTAGCCTTATTAGTCATCCAAGTAAAGTGAAGTTAAAGATACTTTTGAACAGAATAAAACAGAAATCAGAAGAAATCTTGTCCGAGGAACAGGCTGGCTTTAGACCAAATAGAAGTACCTCAGAACAAATCTTCAAAATTAGATTACTAATCGAAAAACATCTCCGGCATCAACGCGATTTATACCATAACTTCATCGATTTCACAAAAGCCTTCGATCGAGTCTGGCATGAAGGCTTATGGCAAATAATAAGAAAATTCAATTTTGATACCAACATTATAGATATCATTGGGCGCAAGCAGTGCTGTTTTTGCAAGCAATGGCATTGGAGAATTTTTCAAAACAACTGTAGGAGTTCATCAGGGATGTATCCTGTCCCCAGTGCTCTTTAATATATATCTAGAACATATTATGCTGGAGGCTCTCTACGATTATAAAGCAACCATATCGATTGGATGTCGACCTCTTTGCAATCTACGTTTTGCTGATGATATCGATCTTATAGCTGGAACAGAATCAGAACTTCAAGACCTCACCTCTAGACTGGAGAAAGTAACAAGTACGTATGGGATGGAAATTACTATAGAAAAAGGCAAGATATTGGTGAATAGCCATAAGAAACATGTTCCAACCAACATTACGTTAAATTGGCAAACGTTAGAAGAAGTGAACACCTTTAAATATCTGGGGTCCACTATATGTAGTGATGGAAGATCAAGTAAAGAAATCAAGACAAGACTTGAGATGGCCTCAGCTGCCACGACAAGGCTGAATGTGATCTGGAAAAGTAACATCAGTTTTCCTGTGAAGATCAAATTATGCAAATCACTTGTATTATCTATTCTCTTGTATGGGTGTGAGGGCTGGACACTCACTTCAGATACGTGTAGTAAAATCTGCGAGAATAATCGCTCATTTCAGTAAGATTTTAGTCATAAAATGATAATAAATAAACCCGCCCTATTGTGTCTGACGGTGATACTCTCACACGCCAGCATAGCGCTGAATTTACTGCCGTGGACAGGCTTAGAACCGACCCCGACGTTAAAACCTCCTCGCTTTCCTTGTGACGTACATTTTTAACATTTTGTCCGATCTGATAGAGACTGTGGCAAGACTTACAATTAACGATTTTGCGGAAGTGTGCCGTCAAACTGCTGTCTGAATTAACGTAATATTTTGACTTTAACGCTGGTAATAAGTAGTAATCCTTACAAATTTGGTAGTGTAACACAAGACAACAGTTATAATTAACGCAAATTCTTACACCCGCCGCTCAAAACCCCGCTTCGCTTGACACATTATGCCATGCATATATACACGCTGCGGCAAAGCCAACAGTGGCAAACACGCAGACAATTTTATTTCCTCCTCGCGGTAGTATTTCTGACGTCACTAAAACAAGTAGTTATTTGAAAATACATGCTAGCGAGAGATGAGAAAGGGGGGAAAGATGGCCGTCTTGTGTAAAATTTTATTTGACGATTTCCGGTGACAAAATTGAAAATCTAAACCATCATGAAACTGACCATAAAAATTATATGATAGTATAACTTAGAGTCCACTGTGCAAGAATATGTTTTAAATAATATCGTAGTACCAGTATTAGCCACGTTATTGAGAAAATACTAAATGTCTACGGACGCGCGACCTGACAGACTGTTGTTCCTGCTTGTTTTTTTTTTTCATAACGTTAGTGGGGACGGCAGCTTAGAAAAGAGGCATTGAGGTAAATTCAAATTCGCTTGGGTAACAACAGTATAGGAGGGAAAGGGGAGCGGTAGGAAAATTGTTAACCAAAACGAAACATCTTTTTGTATTGGCCAGTGCTAATAAATATTAGCAAACGGCTTTCACTATTCATTGCCAGTTGAACAAAACTTTTCATTCAAATACGCTGAGATCAGCTGTGTTAATTTTAAAATTAAATAAAGAAGTATTCACAGTCTGGACAGTGCAGAAGAAACTGAGGCCACTTCTTTGCAAGTCAGCGTCATTTGTTTATATTTCTTGAAATTTGTGGTAAGAATGCTTTATGAATTTAATATGTTTAATCCCACTGCCAAAGTTAGATACTGCTATTGGGAAAAGTGAAGGACGTGCCGGGAGCAGACATTGTTGAGTCCTCACATTGAAATGTATCTAACTGATGTATGTTGTCATGATTATGTTGTCATATTATTGCATTAGAATATATTAGTAAGCCTCTGTGTTCCATGAACACTGTTTAACATGCCTGAAGCATTTATATTTAAAAAGGAAAAGAAGAGAAAATAATACCAAAGGAAATGTGGTTACTCCACATTATTTTATTGAGGGAAAATATGTAAACGTACAGTGGCGTATCTGCCATAGGGACCTGAGGTGTGGTCACAGCAAGGTGGGAGTCATGTAAAATTAAGGGCGAGTGCACCAGTAATGCATGCGAGGCTGACCCCATAGCACTGTAGGAAAATAATAAATATAATAAGTGATCAGATATAAAAGGCCAGGGTGTCCTTTTGTTGCAGAGGTTTTATTTCCTGTTGCCAGCCGGTAACAGGAAACCTGCTGAGAGAGAATAAAGCCATCAAGTCTCCGACCATTCGTTTATGCTGTCAAAAGATAACGGGAGGAGCTTGGGCATTTTGAGAGATCGAGATTTTCTGCAACTTCATACTGTAATTATCATTCTACAAGGAATCCCAGGTGATGTGTTAAGCATCTGGGTATATCTGACACTTTCGTTTAATAAACACTGGTAATTCAAAATCATACTCAGGAAGTTTATGGGTATGATGAAACTACAGCCCCTCATACACAGTGACTCTCCCTCTTAGATGAATAAAGTGTAAGCTGTGAAACATTCTAACAGGAAAGATATATATTGACGTTATAGTTATTGGGCAAATTGTCCACACATTTTTAGTTGATCTTTTTTCTGTAAACTATCTTGTCCTCATTTTCAAAGACCTGTCCAAAAGATATGGCTGGACAGGCAGATTAAATTGTACAGAAAAAAATATTCATTTTTAAAGAAAAACTTAACCACTGGTTTTATTCACTTCCTCATAGAAAATTAAAGTGTTTTTTGTGTTGTGTACCATCATTTCATTTCTCCCCTAGACACTAGGTACATCATACACCAGACACTAGAGCCAAAATAGTGACCGTGTGAGATCTAGGGAGGTAGCGTTAGGTTTCCTGCACATAATTCATCATCATCATTTATAGAGTCAGGGGCCTACATGTGCTTGACCTCACACGGTTAACACATACACGGATTTCATTCTTTTAGGATACCATCATAACCTCCCCAGCAAATCAAACTTTGCTACAATACGGAGCGAAGGATTCAGGCTTTCGAGTATAAATGTTATAGAAGAATTTAGCGCATTTGCTAATAAAGAGCACAAAAAACAAATGTCTATGTTAGAGAGAAAATAAACACCTTTGCAGGCCACCAAGAACCACTTTTGTCAGTAGTGAAACGTTGAAAGCTTGCCTGGTTTAGGCATGTAACTCGTCATGACTCCCTTTCGAAAACGATCCTCCAGTCGAAGGTAAACGGAGAAGAGGAAGGCAAAGAAAATCCTGGGCTGATAACATCAAAGAATGGGCAGGACACGGTTTATCAACACTTGTACGCATTGCTGAGGATAGAGAGCAGTGGAGGACCCTGTCTGCTGATGCTTCCACCATGGCACCCCTACGACCCATGATGGGTTACGGGTTGAGATGAGATGATGAAATGTGGTTAAACTGCACCAGTCCAGTGTCACGGGGTGTTTTGAGGGTGTTTTGCATGTATGAATGTTCCCATGCTCCAGCGGGAGTTTATTAGTCATTTGAGTTGTTGGGAGTTGGTTATGCTTGAGTTGTTTTATATTTTAGTTACAAGCAATGTTGTAAGCATTGCTTAAGACAAGCTATTAGCTATAGTTATGCGTGAATAAAGCTCAGTGGAGTGTGGAATGTTTTCACGTGTGGGGTGAGTACGAATGAAAGGGGTGAGTCGGGGAGAGGGGTTTGTTGGGTCGGTAGAGAGTTGTGTGATGAGAGGGTAGACGGTAGATAGCGAGGAGCGTAGGGAAGAGAAGGGTGGATGTCTATAGTGGTGCGCAAGTAGAGGGCCAGCGTTGTGCAGTGGATTTATGAAGTCTCCTATTTTGTGACTGTAGATATTCCGAGAATCAGAGATATTGTAGAATACTCGGGATTTGTTATATCTCGAGTGATTGTAATGGCGCTGCGCCCATTGTGACTTATTTGTGATATAATACATTCCAGGAGATTGATATGGTTCTTGGAGTTCGTGTATTAATCCCTAGCCCGTGAGCTAGACGGGCGGTGTATGACTGTTGTCCGCTCTTCTCCATCCACCCACATACAACCCTACTCGTCACATCCAGTTATTATATAAAAAGAGTAAAAGAAGAAAGGATCCCGTAACAAGCCCATTGAGGCATATTGGGAATTTGGTGTTAGGACCATATTTTCTTGACCATCGGCACACTAGGGGTGATATGATCAGCATATTGCTGGCCGCAACTTCCCAGAGTTGCTATGGTACACCAATTCATGAGGCTGGGTCGCCCCAGGGACCGTTTTGCAGTCTAAAAAATCCCACCTCAAATGGGGAATCGAACATAAATAGAGTAACCTACACTAAAAGCTACAAAATTGTGGTAGCCTCTTCAACCCTGTCACGAAGCAAAAACAAAAACAAGATGAAAAAAAAAAGGACAACAAAAAATAGCCAAAACATAAAATAGACAAAAAAAATAAGTGGGGAGGGGGAGGTTCATTATTAACATCTTGAGGAAACCCATGAAAGCACCATCATCATCAGCTGCCATCTCCACAACGAAGGTTGGCTGTAAAGGATCTCCAACGTCTTCTGTCTCTTGTCTTGGTGGTGCACTCTGAAAGACTCTTTCCTGTCCATCTCTTGATGTTATCTTCCCACTTATAGCGCTGTCTTCCCCTTGCACGTTTGCCTTCACCTCTCCCTTCTATTATGGTCTTCTGCAGGGGTGTTATGCCTTTCCACGAGATACGCCCCATTCTTCTATATATCCACATTTCAAGAGCCTCAATTCTTTCTTCCAAATGCTTATACATCGTCCATGTTTCTGCACCATACAGAAATGCAGAATATATATAGCACTTTATGATTCTCAGTTTTAATTTGTGAGATAACTGTTTAGATGTCAGTATATGTTTCATGTTGTTGAATGTAGCTTTGGCCATTCCTATTCTCTTCTTGATTTCTGTTTCACATCTGCCATCTTCTGTTATTATATGACCAAGATAAACGTAGCTTTTGACTTGTTCCAGGATTTTCCCATTTACGCTTATCTTTAATGTGGGTTTATCGTCTATTTTGCTAATTATCATAGTTTTTGTTTTCTCAATATTAATGTCGAGTCCATATTCTTGACTTATACTGTTCACTTGCTTCACTAGTTCTTGTAACTCCTGTTCGCTTTCAGCTAACAACTCGGTATCATCTGCATATCTAAGGTTGTTTATTGACCTTCCACTGATGTTCAGTCCTGGTATTTCCTGATAGTTTGAAAGCACCAGCCGGCCGCAATACCAGCATTTTACCACTCGACGCTCTGGTGCCTCTTTACGAAGAAAGATGTTTTTCCTAATAAATAAATCGACAGAGTGGTGTCTGGCGTAAATGTTGTCGTCTTTCCATGTGCCTTAACAAACAAAAAAACGTACAAATACCAAGTAAACGTCATATGCTGCAGCCTACAACATAGACAGACATCCTACAAGATTTCGTCTGCTACGTTCAAAACAATGTATTTTTCGCAGTGAAGAGTTCCTTCCTTTGAACAGGAAACACACAAAGCTATGACGTTTACTCAAGTTTGGACATTTGTTTATCGTTGCTGTGGTAGGCAAAGTACATACAGGAATAACACGCCGTGCTGATGGTGAATCTAACGTTATGGCAAACCGGCAGATTACGCATATGGAGCGTAAGTATTCATCTGTACATACTATCCAGCTTTAGGTATGTCTTCACCGCAATTATGGAGTATACGTATACATATAGCCTATCTGTCAAGTATGATTACAAATAATTCCAGACTTATCACAGGCATGCGAGGCAGGCTACTCATTAACTATAGAACAAACACCGATAATAGGCAGACCTAGGGAACTGCATAGTATGAAAAAATAGTGTATAAGTAAAATAGTCAAATGGTATATAACAAATACAACAATTAATATAGGCCCTGTAATCAGCATCACCCTTTAGCTCCCCAAGGAGCATAGGCCTTCAACAAACTTATGCCAAGTTTCCTGTCCTGTGCCGTCTGCTCAAGGTCTTTCTATGTCTTCTTTATACCCTTCATGTCTGTCTCCAGTTGTCTTCTCCATGTGCTCTTTGATCCGCCTCTCATACCCTGGGCATTTCAGAACAAGGAGCATGGTAATACTATCAACAAGTTTCCTCGGTTAAAATAAAGAACATTGGGCTCTGCATTCAATACAGACTTATAAAATAATTCAGAGATGCAGTAATAAGGGGTTAGATTTAGGAATCCTAAACCTAACCATAAACCCTAAACTTAATACTAACCCTAACGACATTGGCAACTAACAAGGTTAACATCGAAAAATACATCCCACTGTTCTTCACTTCAACCGGTTTCCTCAGCGTGTTTCCTATCCATCTCCAGAGTCTTCTTCATCTCATGTTCCACTAGCACTAGTCTTGTTCTTGTCATCAGTTCCACATGAATAATCTTGTCATACCATTTCAATTTCATCTTTTCTACTCGAGCATCCATTTATGGTCTACCGAGTCTTCCCAGCTGTAAATGGGTACCTGACTTTGCTCTTAAGTTATGGAAGGAAAAGGCAGTGAGGAAGGGAACTGATCACCCCACCTCTTGATGCTGGACATAGTATAGTGAAGTCTCTAACACTTCACTCCCCTACAGCAGTATCTGCTATGGGACTGCCTTTACCCATTTATGACAGTCTGTAGCTTTTTGGTTGTTGCTTCTGTTGTTCTCCATGTTTCAGAGCCATACAATAGAACTGACTTGACATTTGAATTGAAGATTCTGATTTTTGTGTTGGACTCTAGCCTTTTGTATTCTTATTTTGATACCATTGTCTGTCTCTCCAACTACAGGGCCTATAGTGATGAGTAAAAGTAAACTTGTTGTCAAACAGCAAGAAAACACGATGACACACAATTAGAAATTTTGATTTGTATGGAAAAAATAATTCAGAGACGCAGTAACCAAAACATAAACCCTAACCTTAATCATAACTCAAACGGCATGGGTGACTTATTTGGATGGCTTCAAAGATCATGTCCCACTGCTTTTCATTTACTGTATATGGAGTAAACGGTGAGAAAGGATGTTGCCATAAGCAGATGGTAGCAGTTGAATATACTGTCAAAAATTATAGACATTATATATCATAATTAGGTTAAATTGAAGAACAATGGAACATGTGTCCGATTTCACCCATATGCCCATTGATCCAGTGAAAAATTAGGACTCCCAAATCAATACAGCCTTAAATAAGAATTTAGAGATGCAGTAATAAGGGTTAGGGTTATATTTAGGAATCCTAACTCTAAACCTGATAACAATATGTGCAACCTACTTTTTTCAAATCATCTGTAAACATTTGGGCAAAATTGAATGCAAGTCCCTTTGTTCTTCATTTCAGCCCTAAATTATAAAACATTAGAAGCTGAACAAGGTATCTCTCTTCATTAACTTAAGAAAAAAAAAGAAAATACCTGGGTGAATTACTTTTCACTGTACGCCAGCAATTGTTTCACTGAACTTGCAATTAGTATGTTGCCCCTCTTACATGGAGTGATATCGATTGCGAGTTGGGTGACAGTTGATATCGATCATGAGTAGGGTGATAATTGATATAGACCACAAGTTGGGTAACAGTTCATATTGATCACGAGTTGGGTGACAAATTATATTGATCGTGAGCTGGGTGACAATATGGTGAGCATACAGCTAAATGTGATACAACCAAAATGGGTCAAATAAGAACATTGCCTTCTGCTCATTGCTGTATTATATCATATCATTGACTAGGTTAGATTGGTATGCCTTTAAAATTATAATATTACATTCACATTTACTCATAATGCTGTTGGAGATGATCACCTTTGGGAGCAGGTGATGGAAATGATCACCTTTGGGAACAAATGACTTAGATAATGTTAAATCGAATTCTTAAAGTTTGGCATCCACACCACCTTTATGAAGAACTACCATTTTAGGTAAAAGGTAGCGGTAGTCCCCTAGAAGATGCTGCTGCCTCTAACATTTCGCTAAACTAGGTCTGAGTTTTATAAGGTGGGGTGACCCCTTTCTTTCCACACGGCTTTTGCCTTTCCTAATTCAAGAGCCAGGTACCCATTACCAGCTGGGTAAACTGGAGTGCGACATTACCAGGTTTTGAACCTGGTAACTTTGCCTTAAGAAGTGAGTACTCCTACTGTTCTACCAACGGATCTCACCACTGTAGGACAAAGAAAAAAAAACACAGATTTTATGAATTTTCATTTATCGTGTAAACAGTCATTGGCCAAGAGGGATAATGCCATAAACAAGTAATGGCAATAGAACGTACTGTCTAAAATTATACATGGAATGTTTCTTAATTATAACCAGTCAGAGGTTGAACAGGATATTAATTTTTTTTTAACTGCATTTTTTCTCTCCCTCATTCATGGTAATCTTCTGCAATTTTCTTATCTCAGATTGTTTGCTGTGAACAGAAATTAAAAAAAACAAAATTTCTTACTTACTGCGAACCATAATTGTGTATATTTTTCCATTATTTATTATGAACCAAAAATATTTGTATTTTTCCATTATTTATTATGAACCAAAATATTGTGTATTGTTCCAATATTTATTTTGAACCGAAATTCTATATTTTTTTCCATTATTTATTATGAACCAAAATTGTTTGTATTTTTTTTCGTTATTTACTGTGGACCAAAATGGTGTGTATTTTCTATTATATCTTGTGAACTACATTTTGCAATCTTTTTTCATTCTATAATTGTACTTTTTAAAAATATACCTAAAAATTCTTTAGATTTTTCCAGCCTTGCCCTGGTATTTTAGCAAAGTAGGATACAATTGCAAATAGAATGAAAAACGCCCCTGCGGCCGGCCCGATTGCAAGACCCGCCCCGGTCGCCCCCGGCCT
This sequence comes from Oreohelix idahoensis, assembly GCA_024509875.1. Classification (NCBI taxonomy): domain Eukaryota; kingdom Metazoa; phylum Mollusca; class Gastropoda; order Stylommatophora; family Oreohelicidae; genus Oreohelix; species Oreohelix idahoensis. Next base: position 29,709 of record JAMPIV010003778.1, read on the forward strand.
CAAATGTCAAGCACCCCACACGTCCCGGTGCGCCCAACAAGAAATGGTTTTTTTTTATAAGCGGCCTTTGTGGCTAAGTTATGTGCGGAAATGCGCCCGGGAAAAGGTACACCTTAATTGTATTTTGGTCCACAGGGAACTTTCTTAGTAATTTTTTTAACGTAATAGTAAAAAAATACAATATGTCTTAAAACAAGGTCCTCTTTTTTTGGTTCATAAATGGCACAAAAATATTATGGAAAAAAATATATGTGGAATAAAATAATCACTAAAACATTGAATTTCGGTTCAAAATAAATATTGGAACAATACACAATATTTTTGGTTCATAATAAATAATGGAAAAATACAAATATTGGAAACAGATACCACAATATTTTGGTTCATAATAAATAATGGAAAAATATACACCAATTAATGGTTCGCAGTAAGTAAGAAATTTTGTTTTTTTTTAATTTCTGTTCACAGCAAACAATCTGAGATAAGAAAATTGCAGAAGATTACCATGAATGAGGGAGAGAAAAAATGCAGTTAAAAAAAAAAATTAATATCCTGTTCAACCTCTGACTGGTTATAATTAAGGAAAACATTCCATGTATAATTTTAGGACAGTACGTTCTATTGCCATTACTTGTTTATGGCATTATCCCTCTTGGCCAATGACTGTTTATACGATAAATGAAAATTCATAAAATCTGTGTTTTTTTTTCATTTGTCCTACAGTGGTGAGATCCGTTGGTTAGAACAGTAGGAGTAACTCACTTCTTTAAGGCAAAGTTACCAGGTTCAAAAACCTGGTAATGTCGCACTCCAGTTTACCCAGCTGGTAATGGGTACCTGGCTCTTGAATTAGGAAAGGCGAAAAAAGCCGTGTGGAAAGAAAGGGGTCACCCCACCTTATAAAACTCAGACCTAGTTTAGCGAAATGTTAGAGGCAGCAGCATCTTCTAGGGGACTTACCGCTACCTTTTACCTAAAATGGTGAGTTCTTCATAGAAATGGTGGTGTGGATGCCAAACTTTAAGAATTCGATTTAACATTATCTAAGTCATTTGTTCCCAAAGGTGATCATTTCCATCACCTGCTCCCAAAGGTGATCATCTCCAACAGCATTATGAGTAAATGTGAATGTAATATTATTATAATTTTTAAAGGCATACCAATCTAACCTAGTCAATGATATGATATAATACAGCAATGAGCAGTAGGCAATGTTCTTATTTGACCCATTTTGGTTGTATCACATTTAGCATGTATGCTCACACATATTGTCACCCAGCTCACGATCAATATAATTTGTCACCCCAACTCGTGATCAATATGAACTGTTACCCAACTTTTGTGGTCTATATCAATTATCACCCTACTCATGATCGATATCAACTGTCACCAAACTCGCAATCGATATCACTCCATGTAAGAGGTGCAACATACTAATTGCAAGTTCAGTGAAACAATTGCTGGCGTACAGTGAAAAGTAATTCACCCAGGTAATTTTCTTTTTTTTTCTTAAGTTAATGAAGAGAGACACCGTGTTTAGCTTCTAATGTTTCATAATTTAGGGCTGAAATGCAGAACAAAGGGACTTGCATCCAATTTTGCCCAACTGTTTCCAGATCATTTGAAAAAAAAAGTAGGTTGCACATACTGTTATCAGATTTAGAGTTAGGATGCCTAAATATAGCCCTAACCCTTATTACTACATCTCTAAATTCTTATTTAAGGCTGTATTGATTTGGGAGTCCTAATTTTTCACTGGATCAATGGGCATATGGGTGAAATCGGACACATGTTCCATTGTTCTTCAATTTAACCTTATTATGATATATAATGTCTATAATTTTTTGACAGTATATTCAACTGCTACCATCTGCTTATGGCAACATCCTTTCTCACCGTTTACTCCATATACAGTAAATGAAAGCAGTGGGACATGATCTTTGAAGCCATCCAAATAAGTCACCCATGCCATTTGAGTTATGATTAAGGTTAGGGTTTATGTTTTGGTTACTGCGTCTCTGAATTATTTTTTCCATACAAATCAAAATTTCTAATTGTGTGTCATCGTGTTTTCTTGCTGTTTGACAACAAGTTTACTTTTACTCATCACTATAGGCCCTGTAGTTGGAGAGACAGACAATGGTATCAAAATAAGAATACAAAAGGCTAGAGTCCAACACAAAAATTAGAATTTTGAATTCAAATGTCAAGTCAGTTCTATTGTATGGCTCTGAAACATGGAAAACAAACACACCAACCAAAAAGCTACAGACTTTCATAAATGGGTAAAGGCAGTCCCATAGCAGATACTGCTGTAGGGGAGTGAAGTGTTAGAGACTTCACTATACTATGTCCAGCATCAAGAGGTGGGGTGATCAGTTCCCTTCCTCACTGCCTTTTCCTTCCATAACTTAAGAGCAAAGTCAGGTACCCATTTACAGCTGGGAAGACTCGGTAGACCATAAATGGATGCTCGAGTAGAAAAGATGAAATTGAAATGGTATGACAAGATTATTCATGTGGAACTGATGACAAGAACAAGACTAGTGCTAGTGGAACATGAGATGAAGAAGACTCTGGAGATGGATAGGAAACACGCTGAGGAAACCGGTTGAAGTGAAGAACAGTGGGATGTATTTTTCGATGTTAACCTTGTTAGTTGCCAATGTCGTTAGGGTTAGTATTAAGTTTAGGGTTTATGGTTAGGTTTAGGATTCCTAAATCTAACCCCTTATTACTGCATCTCTGAATTATTTTATAAGTCTGTATTGAATGCAGAGCCCAATGTTCTTTATTTTAACCGAGGAAACTTGTTGATAGTATTACCATGCTCCTTGTTCTGAAATGCCCAGGGTATGAGAGGCGGATCAAAGAGCACATGGAGAAGACAACTGGAGACAGACATGAAGGGTATAAAGAAGACATAGAAAGACCTTGAGCAGACGGCACAGGACAGGAAACTTGGCATAAGTTTGTTGAAGGCCTATGCTCCTTGGGGAGCTAAAGGGTGATGCTGATTACAGGGCCTATATTAATTGTTGTATTTGTTATATACCATTTGACTATTTTACTTATACACTATTTTTTCATACTATGCAGTTCCCTAGGTCTGCCTATTATCGGTGTTTGTTCTATAGTTAATGAGTAGCCTGCCTCGCATGCCTGTGATAAGTCTGGAATTATTTGTAATCATACTTGACAGATAGGCTATATGTATACGTATACTCCATAATTGCGGTGACGACATACCTAAAGCTGGATAGTATGTACAGATGAATACTTACGCTCCATATGCGTAATCTGCCGGTTTGCCATAACGTTAGATTCACCATCAGCACGGCGTGTTATTCCTGTATGTACTTTGCCTACCACAGCAACGATAAACAAATGTCCAAACTTGAGTAAACGTCATAGCTTTGTGTGTTTCCTGTTCAAAGGAAGGAACTCTTCACTGCGAAAAATACATTGTTTTGAACGTAGCAGACGAAAACTTGTAGGATGTCTGTCTATGTTGTAGGCTGCAGCATATGACGTTTACTTGGTATTTGTACGTTTTTTTGTTTGTTAAGGCACATGGAAAGACGACAACATTTACGCCAGACACCACTCTGTCGATTTATTTATTAGGAAAAACATCTTTCTTCGTAAAGAGGCACCAGAGCGTCGAGTGGTAAAATGCTGGTATTGCGGCCGGCTGGTGCTTTCAAACTATCAGGAAATACCAGGACTGAACATCAGTGGAAGGTCAATAAACAACCTTAGATATGCAGATGATACCGAGTTGTTAGCTGAAAGCGAACAGGAGTTACAAGAACTAGTGAAGCAAGTGAACAGTATAAGTCAAGAATATGGACTCGACATTAATATTGAGAAAACAAAAACTATGATAATTAGCAAAACAGACGATAAACCCACATTAAAGATAAGCGTAAATGGGAAAATCCTGGAACAAGTCAAAAGCTACGTTTATCTTGGTCATATAATAACAGAAGATGGCAGATGTGAAACAGAAATCAAGAAGAGAATGGGAATGGCCAAAGCTACATTCAACAACATGAAACATATACTGACATCTAAACAGTTATCTCACAAATTAAAACTGAGAATCATAAAGTGCTATATATATTCTGCATTTCTGTATGGTGCAGAAACATGGACGATGTATAAGCATTTGGAAGAAAGAATTGAGGCTCTTGAAATGTGGATATATAGAAGAATGGGGCGTATCTCGTGGAAAGGCATAACACCCTGCAGAAGACCATAATAGAAGGGAGAGGTGAAGGCAAACATGCAAGGGGAAGACAGCGCTATAAGTGGGAAGATAACATCAAGAGATGGACAGGAAAGAGTCTTTCAGAGTGCACCACCAAGACAAGAGACAGAAGACGTTGGAGATCCTTTACAGCCAACCTTCGTTGTGGAGATGGCAGCTGATGATGATGGTGCTTTCATGGGTTTCCTCAAGATGTTAATAATGAACCTCCCCCTCCCCACTTATTTTGTTTGTCTATTTTATGTTTTGGCTATTTTTTGTTGTCCTTTTTTTTTTATCTTGTTTTTGTTTTGCTTCGTGACAGGGTTGAAGAGGCTACCACAATTTTGTAGTTTTAGTGTAGGTTACTCTATTTATGTTCGATTCCCAGTTGAGGTGGGATTTTTTAGACTGCAAAAGGTTCCGGTGTCGACCCAGCCTCATGAATTGGGTACCAGAGCAACTCTGGGAAGGTTAAGGCGGCCGGCGTGATGCTGACCACATCAACCCTAGTGTGCCGATGGTCAAGAAAATATGGTCCTAACACCAAATTCCCAATATGCCTCAATGGGCTTGTTACGGGATCCTTTCTTCTTTTACTCTTTTTATAATAACTGGATGTGACGAGTAGGGTGTATGTGGGTGGATGTAGAAGAGCAGACAACACTCATACACCGCCCGTCTAGCTCACGGTCTAAGGATTAATACACCAACTCCAAGAACCATATCAATCTCCTTGAATATATTATATCACAAATAAGTCACAATGGGCGCAGCGCCATTACAATCACTCGAGATATAACAAATCCCGAGTATTCTACAATATCTCTGATTCTCGGAATATCTACAGTCACAAAATAGGAGACTTCATAAATCCACTGCACAACGCTGGCCCTCTACTTGCGCACCACTATAGACATCCACCCTTCTCTTCTCTACGCTCTTCGATGTCTACTGTCTACTCTCTACTGACACAACTCTCTACTGACCCAACAAACACCTCTCTCTGACTGACCCCTTTCATTCGTATTCACCAAACACGTGAAAACATTCCACACTCCACTGAGCTTTATTCACGCATAACTATAGCTAATAGCTTGTCTTAAGCAATGCTTACAACATTGCTTGTAACTAAAATATAACAACTCAAGCATAACCAACTCCCAACAACTCAAATGACTAATAAACTCCCGCTGGAGCATGGGAACATTCATACATGCATAACACCCTCAAAACACCCCGTGACACTGGACTGGTGCAGTTTAACCACATTCATCATCTCATCTCAACCCGTAACCCGTCATGGGTCGTAGGGGTGCCATGGTGGAAGCATCAGCAGACAGGGTCCTCCACTGCTCTATATCCTCATCAATGCGTACAAGTGTGGAAAAACCGTGCCCTGCCCATTCTTTGATGTTATCAGCCCAGGATTTTCTTTGCCTTCCTCTTCTTCGTTTACATTTGAATGTTCCCTGGAGGATCGTTTTCGAAAGGGAGTCATGACGAGTTACATGCCCAAACCAGGCAAGCTTTCGATGTTTCACTACTGACAAAAGTGGTTCTTGGTGGCCTGCATACGTGTTTATTTTCTCTCTAACATAGACATTTGTTTTGTGCTCTTTATAGCAAATGCGCTAAATTCTTCTATAACATTTATACTCGAAAGCCTGAATCCTTCGCTCCGTATTGTAGCAAAGTTTGATTTGCTGGGGAGGTTATGATGGTATCCTAAAAGAATGAAATCCGTGTCTGTGTTAACCGTGTGAGGTCAAGCACATGTAGGTCCCTGACTATATAAATGATGATGATGAATTATGTGCAGGGAACCTAACGCTACCTCCCTAGATCTCACACGGTCACTATTTTGGCTCTAGTGTCTGGTGTATGATGTACCTAGTGTCTAGGGGAGAAATGAAATGATGGTACACAACACAAAAACACTTTAATTTTCTATGAGGAAGTGAATAAAACCAGTGGTTAAGTTTTTCTTTAAAAATGAATATTTTTTCTGTACAATTTAATCTGCCTGTCCAGCCATATCTTTTGGACAGTTCTTTGAAAATGAGGACAAGATAGTTTACAGAAAAGATCAACTAAAAATGTGTGGACAATTTGCCCAATAACTATAACGTCAATATATATCTTTCCTGTTAGAATGTTCACAGCTTACACTTTATTCATCTAAGAGGGAGAGTCACTGTGTATGAGGGGCTGTAGTTTCATCATACCCCATAAACTTCCTGAGTATGATTTTGAAATACCAGTGTTTATTAAACGAAAGTGTCAGATATACCCAGATGCTTAACACATCACCTGGGATTCCTTGTAGAATGATAATACAGTATGAAGTTGCAGAAAATCTCGATCTCTCAAAATGCCCAAGCTCCTCCCGTTATCTTTTGACAGCATAAACGAATGGTCGGAGACTTGATGGCTTTATTCTCTCTCAGCAGGTTTCCTGTTACCGGCTGGCAACAGGAAATAAAACCTCTGCAACAAAAGGACACCCTGGCCTTTTATATCTGATCACTTATTATATTTATTATTTTCCTACAGTGCTATGGGGTCAGCCTCGCATGCATTACTGGTGCACTCGCCCTTAATTTTACATGACTCCCACCTTGCTGTGACCACACCTCAGGTCCCTATGGCAGATACGCCACTGTACGTTTACATATTTTCCCTCAATAAAATAATGTGGAGTAACCACATTTCCTTTGGTATTATTTTCTCTTCTTTTCCTTTTTAAATATAAATGCTTCAGGCATGTTAAACAGTGTTCATGGAACACAGAGGCTTACTAATATATTCTAATGCAATAATATGACAACATAATCATGACAACATACATCAGTTAGATACATTTCAATGTGAGGACTCAACAATGTCTGCTCCCGGCACGTCCTTCACTTTTCCCAATAGCAGTATCTAACTTTGGCAGTGGGATTAAACATATTAAATTCATAAAGCATTCTTACCACAAATTTCAAGAAATATAAACAAATGACGCTGACTTGCAAAGAAGTGGCCTCAGTTTCTTCTGCACTGTCCAGACTGTGAATACTTCTTTATTTAATTTTAAAATTAACACAGCTGATCTCAGCGTATTTGAATGAAAAGTTTTGTTCAACTGGCAATGAATAGTGAAAGCCGTTTGCTAATATTTATTAGCACTGGCCAATCGAAAGCTTGCGACTACCAGAATTCAAATGTAGTTTTTGAAAAAAAAAAAAAAATAATTCCAAACAAACTCTGCGTCTGGTAGTCGATTGGCAAGTCTGCTTTAGTTATGCCAATACAAAAAGATGTTTCGTTTTGGTTAACAATTTTCCTACCGCTCCCCTTTCCCTCCTATACTGTTGTTACCCAAGCGAATTTGAATTTACCTCAATGCCTCTTTTCTAAGCTGCCGTCCCCACTAACGTTATGAAAAAAAAAAACAAGCAGGAACAACAGTCTGTCAGGTCGCGCGTCCGTAGACATTTAGTATTTTCTCAATAACTTGGCTAATACTGGTACTACGATATTATTTAAAACATATTCTTGCACAGTGGACTCTAAGCTATACTATCATATAATTTTTATGGTCAGTTTCATGATGGTTTAGATTTTCAATTTTGTCACCGGAAATCGTCAAATAAAATTTTACACAAGACGGCCATCTTTCCCCCCTTTCTCATCTCTCGCTAGCATGTATTTTCAAATAACTACTTGTTTTAGTGACGTCAGAAATACTACCGCGAGGAGGAAATAAAATTGTCTGCGTGTTTGCCACTGTTGGCTTTGCCGCAGCGTGTATATATGCATGGCATAATGTGTCAAGCGAAGCGGGGTTTTGAGCGGCGGGTGTAAGAATTTGCGTTAATTATAACTGTTGTCTTGTGTTACACTACCAAATTTGTAAGGATTACTACTTATTACCAGCGTTAAAGTCAAAATATTACGTTAATTCAGACAGCAGTTTGACGGCACACTTCCGCAAAATCGTTAATTGTAAGTCTTGCCACAGTCTCTATCAGATCGGACAAAATGTTAAAAATGTACGTCACAAGGAAAGCGAGGAGGTTTTAACGTCGGGGTCGGTTCTAAGCCTGTCCACGGCAGTAAATTCAGCGCTATGCTGGCGTGTGAGAGTATCACCGTCAGACACAATAGGGCGGGTTTATTTATTATCATTTTATGACTAAAATCTTACTGAAATGAGCGATTATTCTCGCAGATTTTACTACACGTATCTGAAGTGAGTGTCCAGCCCTCACACCCATACAAGAGAATAGATAATACAAGTGATTTGCATAATTTGATCTTCACAGGAAAACTGATGTTACTTTTCCAGATCACATTCAGCCTTGTCGTGGCAGCTGAGGCCATCTCAAGTCTTGTCTTGATTTCTTTACTTGATCTTCCATCACTACATGTAGTGGACCCCAGATATTTAAAGGTATTCACTTCTTCTAACGTTTGCCAATTTAACGTAATGTTGGTTGGAACATGTTTCTTATGGCTATTCACCAATATCTTGCCTTTTTCTATAGTAATTTCCATCCCATACGTACTTGTTACTTTCTCCAGTCTAGAGGTGAGGTCTTGAAGTTCTGATTCTGTTCCAGCTATAAGATCGATATCATCAGCAAAACGTAGATTGCAAAGAGGTCGACATCCAATCGATATGGTTGCTTTATAATCGTAGAGAGCCTCCAGCATAATATGTTCTAGATATATATTAAAGAGCACTGGGGACAGGATACATCCCTGATGAACTCCTACAGTTGTTTTGAAAAATTCTCCAATGCCATTGCTTGCAAAAACAGCACTGCTTGCGCCCAATGATATCTATAATGTTGGTATCAAAATTGAATTTTCTCATTATTTGCCATAAGCCTTCATGCCAGACTCGATCGAAGGCTTTTGTGAAATCGATGAAGTTATGGTATAAATCGCGTTGATGCCGGAGATGTTTTTCGATTAGTAATCTAATTTTGAAGATTTGTTCTGAGGTACTTCTATTTGGTCTAAAGCCAGCCTGTTCCTCGGACAAGATTTCTTCTGATTTCTGTTTTATTCTGTTCAAAAGTATCTTTAACTTCACTTTACTTGGATGACTAATAAGGCTAATGGTTCTATAATTCTTGCACATTTTTAGATTTCCTTTCTTTGGAAGCGGTATTACTAATGACTGCGTCCACTCTTTTGGCCATTTTTTGTACTCCATATCTTCTGGCAAATTGTTGTCATGATTTTTACTATATCTGGTCCTCCATATTTCAAGAGCTCTGCTGGGATATTATCCACACCCGGTGACTTCCGTCCTTTCATCGAACAAATAGCCTCTTCCACTTTTTCCCGTAATATTGCTGCATTTCCGAGTTCCCTGTTTTCACAGTTAATGTTGTTTAATATGTTATAGTCAGTGTCGAGTTTACAGTTACTTTACAATATTCTGTCCACCTTCTCATTACAGCTGTTTTTTCATTGAGCAGAGCCCCATTGCTATCTTCTATGACAGTTACCCTGGGCTGTTGGGGTTTTGAAAGTCTTCTTAATGTGTCGAAAGCTGCTTTGCTGTTACTTTTTATTAACCCCGTATTAATGGACTCACATTGATCAGCTACCCATTTTTCTTTGGCCTGTTTCATTTTCTTTCTAATATTTTTATTCACCATACTGTATTGCCATGCTGCTTCAGGAACCTCTTTCTTAACCTTTTTCATTTCCCGCCGTGTATCACATAACTTCAGAATGTCATCTGTAACCCATGGTTTGTTTATTTACTTTCTTTTACCAAGTATTTCTGTTGCTGATTCAATTAGCACGTCTTTCATGTTCTCTGTGATTGAGTTGATATCATCCTCCAGAAAGGTGAGAGCTGCAAATTTTCCTCCAACAGTTGCCTCAAAGATTCCCGCGATTTCTGGATCTTTCAGTTTGTCTAAATTGAATCTTAACTGAGAACATCTGTTTTATTATAATTCTTTTTGAGTTTAAGCTTGAGCGTCATCAATACCATGTCGTGATCACTACCAATGTCGGCGCAAGGAAAAGTCCTAGTCTTGGCTTTATTAATACTGGACTTTAATCTTTTGGATACAAGAATAAAATCAATTTGGCCATGTATCTCAGTTTTCGGGGCATGCCACGTTGTTCTTCTTGATAACTTACGTGGAAATAGTGTATCTGCAAGGGTTAGTTTATAGTTGCTGGCAAATTCTAGTAGCCTTAGTCCTCGATACCAAATTGGGTATCGGCAATTAAACATAGTGTCCGGAATTAGAAACACTATATCTCCTAATATCAGAGTTGAACGGGAAATTTTTCTTTAAAAAAAAAAAAATTCTAGATGATTACTCGATCGATATTTACGCATTTTACCTTTCTATAAAAATACAATAAGGTCTGTTGAAGATGTGCCAGGGACACTAATGAATACCGTGTAAACTGTGCCCGAGCAGGTCACGGCGCCAATGAATGTGTTATGTGCCCGCGTCAGTTAAATGTGCAAGTAGTTATATTGATTTTATTTTCAATTTAGTGTTAATCCTTTTGATGTTGTTGTCATTCAAGTGCTAACTGGCCTTCCGCCAGAGATGGTAATACTTGAATTTTGCTCATTTTTCTTTCCAGGTTCATTCTTCCCTTTAGGTTTAGTGATAAGCAATCTCTTATAATGGTTTTTTCTAATGTTCCAACTGTACTTTCCAAATAAAACACACCTATGTAGAAAATTCAATTAGAGTTTATTGATGTCATTAGGCAAACACTGTAAATTTCACAATGATGGTTGGTTATCCAAGAGGAACATTTATATATCCACAATGATATATATTTTTTTCCCGCCAATTTTCACACGATGCTTTATTTTTTTCACACGGTACAATTATCTACATTTGCACACGTTTTCTCAGCTTTTCGACTTTTTCCACACGTCTCTCTCTCTAAACAACGGAAAAAAACCGTCACAAAATTGTCCATTCAAAACACGCATTTAATATTTTTCCTGGAACTGCACTATCTTTGTCTCTCTTCGTCGTGACTGCCAACTGAACTTTAATGACCCTGCGTTTTGTGCGGAAACGCCTTATTTGCTTTACGTCTGTTATTTCTACATTCTAACACGTATAAATGGTAGTGTAGTAAGCCATGCGGTCACAAAACAACAGCGGGGTAACCGAACCGTTTTTTTCATTTATATCACGTAATATTTTATTTAAATAAATAAAGAGACAAAGAAAGAATAGGTCCACTGTACCCTCAGGTACACGGCCAGTAATACCAGCTGCTGTATGTTGTTGGCGACCTCACCATGTTAAATAAATTGTCACAGAAACCACCACTACAACAGCATATGATTGCTTGGTGCAGGCTTCCTGCAGGGCCACCTGCTTTTGTGGCCCCCATTCTTCGTAAGGGAGCTCCGAGGACATGATGAAGATTATATATATATATATATATATATATATATATATATATATATATATATATATATATATATATATATCTATATCTATATCTATATCTATATCTACAGTACGGCCCCGCTTATACCTCAGGTTAGGTTCCAGACCGCCGCCGAAAAGCGGAACAAAGCTTTGTTTTAACTTACAAATGCATATAAAATCCGTTAAAACGTGTTCACACTATCATATATTACTTGCACAATAGAACTAGGCCAAAAAAATACGATACGAAAGGAAAATGAAGGTACAGCATTTAAAGTAAGAAGCTTACGACTCCTCTTTTTATCACTACTACACTTAGATACCAGTGTAGTTAATAAAGAAATATGATATTTTATATAATAAATTTGAAAGGTGTTGAAGTTTGGAAAATTGCCAGAATACAGAGAGACGCTGAGCGCACTAAAATGTTATTAACAAGCCGAATTACCGACTATAAAATGGCGCCCGAAAGCCATTCTCGGACTCAGCTGCTGAGCTCGTCAGGACGAAAAATGGCGAAAGAGCAGATACACGCCGAACACAATGAACATGTACATTATTGAAAAACGCCGTATAAGCGTGGCCCTACTGTACAAGTATTTACATTAGTTCTCTATCTTTTCTGTAAAGCTTCTGTTAGTTTGTCCCTGACGAAGGCCTAGCAGCCGCAACTCAGGCCATTTCTTACTTCTTTACGTAGTTAGACTTACACTAGCTGTTTGGGGTCACCCTCACCGTGTACCACAGTCGTGCTGCAGCCTTGCACATTTTCATTTAAAGAACAGAGGCGAAAGCGCGAGTGTTAAGTTAGAGGAAGTGGCTGATACATCGCGGTAGCGGTTTACCCGACACATTACATCGACGATTACGCCCCGGACGCGCGGCGCGTAATTTGAGATTCACGTGAACCTAGATGATTTTCTCTATAGAAATACATTATGTCACATTTGAAAATGAGAGAGAGGAAGACAAAGAGAGAAGATTCTGAACAGTTTGACATGTTAAGGAAAGACGTCAACAACAGAACTGATCAATAGTACTGTAGACAGGAAGTTGTGTGAGTGTCATGATCACCTACGCCATTGTTTCTACACTGGTGAATGGATCACCCAAAGGGGAATGAAATTATTTTGGGGGTGAATGAAATTCAGATATTTATATACTGTTTTTCTATACTTAAAAAAGGCCTTGCCGTTAAAGTGGTTATGAAGCTCTTATTGCTTTTTAATGGCAGTGGAGCTGGAAATTTGATGTTTTTTTCTCTCTGCCTATGGTTTTCTAATTTTAGATTAGCGGGATATTGCCCACATTTACTGTAATATAACCTTTTAAGGAAGATCGGACGAGCTAGTGGGATCATAAATTCGGTGGGTCGCCATAGGCAACTGTTGAATTGTAACTTTACTTCGTGTTGCCAATTAGGCTACTTGTCTGGTAGAACTATATAGAATTCTATCCAAACTAAGATAATTACCGATGTATGTTACGTCGGTCGGTCTCATTCAAAATAGTAACTCGCGCCAGAAAAAAAAGTGCGCAACGCACGGTGTGCAACTTGCGCGGCGTGGGTGTTATATAAAACTGTGACGGTATATCCTCCCCTGCTTTGCAGTAGTGGTCCAACAGTGGCCAAAACTCAAGAGCATCTATTATAGGCTTCAATGGAGTCTACCTTTACACAAGATTACTCTTGGCAGAAATGTCGATATAAGAGTAGTAAAGCTTCTATCACATGGGAGTCTTCATAAGATATTCAGATAAGCGAAAACAATGCTGGCTGTCGCTAAGCACGTTAATTCTATAATCTGCCGACACTTTTATGAAGAATTTAGCAATGGTTGTTCTAGCTCGTTAAGCCCCCACCGCTGAGTTAATCGGTGGAATTTATTATTATAATGTACGAGGGGCGTTCAGAAAGTAATGCACCACATCGTTTTTCTCAGGAGCTGTTTATTAAAAAAGCATGAAATTTATATACAATATACATGGATATGTCATGTAAACATCGGTATTATTCAACATAATCCCCATCAATTTTTACGGCTTTATGCCAGCGCGAAACAAATGCATGTATTCCTAGCCCGTACCAGATTTTGTCTTGATCATGTAGCCATTTCTTCGCTGCTTGAATCACTCCTTCATCATCCTCAAACCTTGTCCCACGGAGTGCATCTTTAAGTGGACCAAATAGATGAAAATCAGAGGGTGCCAAATCGGGACTATAGGGTGGATGGGGTAATACAGTCCAACTCAATTTGGTGATTGCTTCCCGTGTTGCCAGACTTGTGTGAGGTCGCGCATTGTCGTGAAGGAGAAGCAGGTCGGATGGATTCTTGTGCGGCCGAACTCTGCAAAAACGTTGATTGAGCTTTTTCAATGTCTTAATGTAAGCTTGCGAATTGATGGTCTCTCCTCTTGGCAAAACGTCCACAAGGATCACACCTTCAATGTCCCAAAAGACAGTGATCATGACCTTTCCAGCTGAAGGAATTGTCTTGAATTTCTGTCTTCGTGGTGATTGCGGATGATGCCACTCCATTGACTGTCTTTTGTCTCAGGTTCAAAATGATGTGCCCAGGTTTCGTCACATGTAAGGATCTTAGCCAAAAAGTTCTCTCCATCAGCATTGAAACGCTCCAACAATTCAGAAGAAATTGCTTTCCTTTGCAATCGGTGGTCATTTGTGAGACTTCGAGGAACCCATCTTGCGCAAACCTTAGACAATCCGAGAGTTTTTATAATTGCATTTGCACTACCAATGCTGACTGACAGCTGTAAGGCCATGTTGGTAGAAGTGATTCGCCTATCAGTAAGAATAATGTCCTCAGCGCATTTCAACATTTCAGCGTTGGTGGCTGTGGCAGGACGTCCACAGCGCGGCCGTTCAAGCAGCTCCGTATCTCCACTTCCTGATTCTTTGATTCTCTGAACCCAGCGACTGACTGTACTCCTGTCGACTGCAAAAACTTACATAATATCTTCAC
>JAMPIV010003779.1:0-61616 GCA_024509875.1 Oreohelix idahoensis
GGTTGGTGTTGTAATGTTTGGTTGAAGTAATAATGGTTTGTTTGGTGTGTTATGTGGGGTTATTATGGTGTAATGAGAAAAAAAAAAAATAGGTTCATAAGTAAACAGTGATATATTAGGTATATAATGTACCCTGTATACCCCCCCATATTAAATAATGTAATTTTATTTAAGTATAAGAAATGTTTGAATTATTGGTATTTTTGGTACCCGTATGGGAGAGGTGTTTATATAGGTTTTTGTAAATGTTTGTGTAAAGTATTTGGTTTTTTTTGTTTTTTTATTTTTTTTTTTGTTTTTTTGGTGTATTTATCCCCAAAAAATTAAATTTATTTTTTTTAATTATTGTAAATAGTTTTATTTTAAATGTAAAAAAAAAAAAAAAAAAAAAAAAAACCCAAATACAAAATAGCAGTTTTAATTTTGAAAAAATTTATAAATTTTAAATAAAATATATATTTTTTTGATTATATGTTAATATAAGAATATTATGACATATAAAATGTGCTAACATCTCGGAATGTAGTCAAATGGATGTATGTAATAATTGAAAGAGGTGGCCCGTTCTCCTCTCAGTTGTAACAGTTTTCCAGCGAAAAGATAAAGACTATCAGCGTCGTGGTATGAATTGTACTAATGAACTGGTAAATTGGTGGAAAATGAAGTAATGTACGTGGCGAAGATGGGGTTAGGTAATTAGTTGGATTTTATGGAATAGGGAATGGTGATTGAAGAGATGTAAAATATTGTAGACATTCTTTTGAGAGCATGGACTAATATTTAGTTTTGATGTCAAATCCCCGAGTGCATATTCATCCATATGGATTGCCTGACTCTGCTACTTATTTTATTAGGTTTGTTAATGCAGGATTTTGAAAGGAGATAATTGTCGCCCACATTTGATATTATTGATTTATCCTCTTTCGTATTGTTTCATCAGTGAAATGGGCGATAACTGCAAATAATCTATGTGTATTCTTTCCAACAAGATTGTCTTTCTTGAGAGAAATATTGAAACTTCTCCTCCCTCCCCCTCCACACACACACACTATCGCACGCGCATGCACAGATATACATGCAACTGACAACTACATTTAAAAAATAGTAATTTACTACTCATATATATATAAACTTTCCGTGTAATATACTGAATAACAAAATCCCGCCTCCTGTGCTCTGGCCTCGTTTATCGCAAACTGATAATGTCATTAGCGGATCTATTACATTTACAAACAACAACAAAATAACACTAAAAACAAAACAATATTTTAAACACAGGCTTTTAATACACTAAAAAGCCACAAATAATTTTTCACAGAGTTTATAGCTTGCAGTAAAAAAATGTAACATCAAATTGACAAAAAGCCTGGGGCAATGATTCTACATGAAATTAACTTCTGCTTTATACTTCATTAGACGCTTATGGATAAAATATATGATAAGCGCTTACGCGCCCCACGCTTTTTGTCAATTATTTGTTACATTTTTTTTACTGCAAGCTATAAACTCCGGGAAAAATTATTTGTGGCTTTTTAGTGCATTAAAAGCCTGTGTTTAAAATATTTATTTAATATTTTTTTTATTCATTTATTACTGTATATTCTTTATTCTTATGTCTATTTCAGTTTATTTAGGTTTTGCTTGTGTTCACAAGTGTTATATAGTTAGTTATTTACGTTTTTTGGCGGCCTAAATGCATTTGCAAGCTAAATAAAGACTATGCTTCAACTTTCGTCGATTTTCATCACTGCTCTGGTCCCTAACCTGTCAAAAGAGTGAGGTATGCCTGTACTATAACTGAGTCAGTCATGTCATTAGAGGTTGGGATTCAAGTTGGGTTTAGATTTAGAAATGCTAAACCTAACACAAAAATTCTATAGGATTAGATTTTTGGTGTTAGGTTTAGCATTTCTAAATATAAACCCAACTCTAATCCTAACCCCTAATGATGCGGCCAATTTAATTGGCTGTGGGGTAGATACAGAGTCGGGCGAAATGGAGGACATGGCCCACGGCGCTTCATTTCAACCAAAAATATTAATGGCCAACAAACATTAATGCCATTAAGTTACTTTAAAAAAAAATGAAAATACCAAATTACTGCATAATACTCTATTTAGGCATATCCAAGCAAGACATACCAACAGCCATTAGGTAAATATGGTGGTGTGAGTCAATAACTGTGATTGATAAAATTTACCCTTAGTGCCACCGGCGTTAGTCTGCTGTGAGGTATCGATGTGTAGTCTGTGGTGATGTACTGATGTGTAAATAAAATCATGGGTACTGTCGAAGTTAGTGACCTAGCATATAAGAGAAAACATTGACACAAATGTGTTTCCCCATAAGTGACACATTTCACAGTTGAAGATAAAGAATGTTAGATTTAAGTCAGATTAGTACAGTGGGAACATTCTGCAAAATCCAGATGGATAGCGGATAGAAGCTTCATTTTGTTTATTTGTGGCTCCCTGCTCCAATAAGAGTGAAATGAAAAGAAGAAAACATGGAACACAAAATTGGCAGTGTTTCCTACATCAGCTTTCATTTTTTTTTTACATTTCGCCACCATGGGTGTAAACTGCCAAAAAATTAGCATAGTATCTGCATGTACATCATATGTTTCCTGCTTCAGTAATTTATACTTTTTATACTTGATTTTAGACGTTGTGGTAGCTCTTGATTTTTTGCCTGTGCTGTTCAAAGCCTAGGTCACTACACCCGGGGTATTATTGGATTGTTGTTGTTATTGATCCAGCGCCATTTGGGCTTCCGCGCTTTGACCCAATGCCAAATTCTTTGGCCTGTTAAAATGGTCCTGTTCACATCCCCTGTGACAGTATCTGCTTTAGGACTGAAATGTTTTTAAAGTTGATGACGAATGTTTTTCACGCTGCTGAAAGCTCATTCTTAGTAAGTGTTGAAATATTTCTTAATGTTTTAACGTCAATAAATGTAATTATCTTACACACCAATTAGGCCTAATTATATATTTTTAATAATTATATAAAACTGTGATCCTATAAAACATAATGCCTAGGCCTGGAGAATGGCATCATACTTTTTATGTTAGTAACGTGATCCTCACCAAGCCAGTTGTTTTATATTTGTTATAATTATTCACAATCGTTACCACTGGATAAACACGATTTGTTTTATTCTTAATTTACATATATTTCATACAAGTGTCTGTAGCCTACTGCTTAAAGTCGATCCTTGTTTTAAACTCCGATACCGCAAGTACAGTTTAAAGGAAAGTCGCCATTCGAGCTGTGTCGCTAAATGTGAATTTTACCCTTATCCACTGTACTACGGTGACTGCTGATCTCGGTGACCAAAATAAGATATAACTAGTATATAGGCCTATTGCAAATAAAATGACTGTCTGCACTGCAATCAACAACTTGATGCTGCATGCAGACTCCTTACACTATTATTTGTTTTAAAAAGCGACCAATGTAAATTCCTGTTTCTGGATAGGGGTTGGTAACATACTTAGAGTCAGTTGTAGACTTCATTTTTCTTTTCTTCTTTTTCCTGTCCTCTTTTGGAAGCTCGCCTTTCGATATATACCGCTTCAGGTACTCGGTTTTACTCTGGGCTGCCATCTTGGAACATTGCAATAAATCTTGTTTTTACGTTGTTAAGAGTTATACATTTTTAACAAACTTTCCTCCGACGCAGAAGAAAGCGTCTCGTATTTTTGTCTTTTAAATTTAGGTGTTTGCTACTTTTCCTTGTAGTGATCCCTTTCAACTATCTACCATATACATGGAGCTGCTGGTTATATCAGGACGCGTTTCATTTGTTGTAATCTTTTCTTGTTTGTATTTATTTTATGCTTTATTAAGCGTCTTTTTAAAATCATTGTTCTCTATTTACGCAGTGCCAGTGCATGGCTATATTTTTGTTTGGTTTTGTATTGTTTTATCCAGTTATTTTAATTTTTATTTTTTGTTGTTAAAATTGGTAATTTTGATTTGCCATATTTACAATGATCTGATAGACGTGATGACACTTTCTCATATCAGCAGTTACTCATCTTATTTGGAATTGAAAACTCTATATAGGCCTATCCTAATTAGCCTTCAAACTACTTATTTCAGAATAGAAGAACCTTACTGTGCAGGATGACTTCAAGACAATAATATAGAACATTTCTTGTTAAAATGTAAGAGGTATGAGCAAATGATTAGATTATTTGCAGGCATAAAATTTACCTATAAATATAGAACAGGTGTTAAGAATAGACAGACCTAGGGAATGGCATAATATAGTCAACAGGATTTAACAAGAACTAAAGTTAATACCCGTGTGTTACTGGGGCCCGAAAGGGGAGCAAAGAATAGTAACACTGTACCCTACCAGGCATGTCGTAAAAAGCGACTATTGACAGATGTGATGGCACTTTCCCGTATCGGCCTAACCCTAACGACACGAGCAACTTAACTGGTTACTGAATCTGTAGACATTCGGGTGAAATCAGATATACGTCCCACTATAGTTCATTGCAACCACAATATCTTATTTAGCAGCAGAGTTGTTTATTAGTACCTAGAGGAGATCACAGAGGTTTTGTCATCTATTATTTTATTCATTATCCATCAATTTCTTGTGGAGCAACATTATCATCACCCTTCAGCTCACCCAAGGAGCATAGACCTACAAGAAACTTATTCTTTTCTTGTTTGATCCTTAGCCGCCGACCGTCAAAGCAGTCGGTGAAAACTTATGCCAAGTCTTTAAGTCCTACAAGAAACGTCTGCCAAGTCTTTAAGTCCTACAAGAAACGTCTGCCAAGTCTTTAAGTCCTACAAGAAACGTCTGCCAAGTCTTTAAGTCCTACAAGAAACGTCTGCCAAGTCTTTAAGTCCTACAAGAAACGTCTGCCAAGTCTTTAAGTCCTACAAGAAACGTCTGCCAAGTCTTTAAGTCCCGTGCCATCGGCTCAAGGTCTTTCCATGTCTTCTTCTTCCTGTTCATGATTGTTTTGTTGTTTTTTTTTTGTTTTTGTCTTAAACTTTCTTCACGATGGGGTAGCCAGACCCATATCTAACTCTCCTTAGTCGCTTCTTACGAGTACACGGGAGGTTGCATTGTTACTATCTTTGCTCTCCTTTTGAGTTGCAGTAACACACTGGTGTGCATAGTTCCTCCACATTTAACGTCAAGCTTTCCTGTCCTGTACCATCATGTCCTGTACCATCATGTCCTGTACCATCATGTCCTGTACCATCCGTTCAAGGTTTTTCCATGTCTTCTTTACCACGATCATATCTCTATCCTGTTCCCATTTCCACATGTTTTAAACTTAACTCTGTTTGTCTTATCATGGTGATTCCAGAACAAGGATTGCCTTTTAATGCTATCAACAAGTTTCATCAGTGGTTTTCTGCGCAACTTTAAAGTCTTTGCCTCACCTTTTGTTCCACTAGCATTTGTCCATTTCGCTAACTCATTTCCATGTTGGTGATTTGTCTCGTGCAGTGGTGATTTGTCTCGTGCAGTTCCGGGGAATCTCTGAAGAGACAAAAAAAGAAAAGGGTGACAGCACCCTGAGGCATATCGTACAATGTGACTAATATGAGCTTGTTCATTGGTCTGGCAACCTCATCGTGTAAAACAAATTACTACAGTAGCCACCGCTGCAAGATGAGAAACTTTGACATTGACTGTTTTCTACTTACTTTCAATGTTTGGCTCGACATGGCTCTGTGAATCAGCGATAATCTTAATCAGTTAGATCAAATTCAAATACAGATCTCGAATAATGAACATGAATTAGGAGAAACAGCTGAAATGTGGGTGGAATTCATAAGTTCAGCCAAATTTAGACCAGACAAATTGGAATGTATGGACAATTTATTTTATGTTTTTCAGTGTTTTTGATAACAATATTAAAAGTTGTTCCTGAAAGTTGTTTTTGCCTTTACTTGTTCTCATGATGAAGCAGAAAACCCAATTCAAAACTGCATGTTAATAGCCTCATATGCAATGCTTGAAGGAACAAAGGTAATATTATTTCTTTGTCTCTTCACAAATGCCCTCATCGCCCCGACCCCACCCTCGAAACAACACTAGTTAATTTAATTAATTTTTTTAACTACTTATTTTGATGCCCCTCAAGAAGGTTCACACTAGTTTTACTAGTTCATAAATTTTAAAAAAAAACTAACTAAAAAAAAAAAAACCACGTTATTTCTAAAATAGTTTCTTACAGAAAACTCATGCATTGTTTGTCTAGTTAGGTTACTTAAGTTCTTATTGCATTTTAGTTGTTATTTTTATTTGTTCGTCAGATAAAAGGGAGATAAAGTTAATAAAATTTTCAGAGTGACATGGAAGGGTAACAGATGTACAAAGATCTTGAACCCAGTGCACTAAATAGGAAGGCTTGGTGACTTCGTTGAGCGCATGTGCTTTGTAGGAAGCTGAAAGGTAATGAAGGATCTACAGAAAGATTAGAATGAAGTAACGAAGAGAACTACGAAGAACAAACAACACATGGTTCGGAATTTTAGGATGTTGTACATCAACAACATGAGACAGATTACTAACACCTAAACAACTAACTCACAAGTTCAAACTGAGAATCGTCAAATTCTATACGTTGTTATTTTTTTGTTATTGTTGACCAGAATCGACGTCACTGCACTCTGGGCAAACTTATAGGTGCTTAGTCTCCCTTAGCAAATGTTGAAGGGTGTGAATGCTAATTGTTCCTGTTGCGCGCTGGTTGTATACACGCCTGATGCATCCTCTCATTCGTCCATCTTTTCTGATCTTACGTTTGATTTCAATTTATAGCAATCTTAGCCCTGATGATTCATCGATTGCAGTATCATTCTCTAATAGTAAATAGTAATAGCCCCTTCAGTCATAACTGACTATGGGAATGCGCCCCTGAGGTGACAGCCCTCAGCTGCTTATTTTCCTGGTGCTCCTTTCGACGTTTTCTCCTCACCTCTGCTTCTTGTGTGAGCCTCTCTTCGCCCAATCTGAAGTGGCGCCGTAAATAGCATCGCCACCTAGTGCGATCGGCAGCTTCATCCTCCCATGTTGCTGGATCCATGTCCAGTGCCCTCATATCTCTCTTGCACACATCTTTGAACCTCAGCTGTGGTCGCCCAACTGTTCTCTTGCCATCTGCTAATTGTCCGCAGAAGATATCTTTTGGGATGCGACCATCTTCCATGCGGCGAACATGGCCAAGCCAGCGAAGTCTGCGTTGTCCAAGAAGCGTATACATACTTTGAAGGCCAGCACGTGACAACACCTCGACATTAGTCACTTTATCTTTCCACGAGATGCCGAGGATGCGGCATAGACACCGCAAATGGAAGGTATTGAGCCTTCTTTCTTGCTTAGCATAGGTCGTCTAATAAGTGATCATTAATTGCCTTCAGTTTCTCTTCCTTACCCATATCCAGTGCAGTGTCTGTGGGTGCTCTTGAAGCTAGTGTGTCCGCTCGTTCATGCTATATATAAGGTGTTTATTACTGTATGGTATGCGGATACGTCCTCATTTTGGGATTAAAAATTACTGACCGCACACATTTTTGTAAATTCCATGTTTTGTCCGCATTTCCATTGATTGGACGTTTTTTCTTCACTCTGGTGGTACCCCACATAAAAATGAGAGATTTTCTATATTGGTAACAGCGTGGCGCTAAATTTAGAATTGAGAAGTTGGCTACTCGACCAATTACATCGGCAGTTGAGTAACGTTTCCACTTCTGATATTACATTTTAACATCGCTTTTCGATAGCCCAAAAATCGACCAAAAGAATTTTAAAAATTGCTTAAGTCGCCGATATCTAGGTATTTCTTTTCAAAATTCAGAGTGGCAATGCTGGGATGCATCATTACTTATTCTACTTTGACCTTTGACACAGCTAACCTCAATCTACATCATTCGAATGCAATTTTAGTTTTATTCTTGTTATTCACTGAGTAAGTAATACTATAAGCCGAAGGATTATACTTTTATTGAATTGCTGGCACATGAAAAGTGGACCAAATTCTTTGAACAATCAAGAAATGTAGAGTTGCTCATTGCGCAATATTTTCTTTCTGTTCCAGGACATAATGATACTATTGATAGGCTTTTTTCTTTAATGGAAAGTCAGTGGACAAAGGACAGAAACCGATTCACTGTTGAATGTATTAAATGAATATTACAAGCTCAATACAATTATAAGAACGTTTCATGTAAGTGACATTAATGTGATGTGTGAGACTGCTTATTTTTGGGACAGTGAACATAGCAAACAAGCACAGTCACACAATTTTACACTTTTAATTTACTCTATTTAGACTGAGTGGCAGAGTGAAATCATACAATTATTTAGATATCGGAAATCAAAGTCATTATCTAGAACTAGATACATTAAATATCCTAATTATAATCAATCAGAGGCGGAACACATTTTTGATGAAGTTTAGTGCAGGCTTCTTGCAAGAGGATCAGCGGTGGCTCCATGCTCCAAAGGGAACGAACAAGAACAACGATAATGCTGCTTCTAATATTAATTACAGAAAGCTCAATTGTCAAGTTATTAACTTGTAGCTAGCCACTTTGTAGGAGGCCTGAACAAGCAATCACATGCTCATGCAGTGGTGGTTCCTGTAACAGTTACTTTACATGGCAAGGATGCCACGAGGCGTTGTGGTGAGCTGGAGTTTGTGTTCTTGAGTCAAGTGTGTCACGTTGGCTGCTGTCAGCCCGTGCCGTCTCTCTCTCTCTCTCTCTCTCTCTCTCTCTCTCTCTCTCCCCTCTCTCTCTCTCTCTCTCTCTCTCTCTCTCTCTCTCTCTCTCTCTCTCTCTCTCTCTCTCTCTCTCTCTCTCTCTCTCTCTCTCTCCCTCCCTCCCCCCCCCTCCCCCCCCCCCCCCCTCCCCCTCCCCCCCCCCCCCTCCCCCCCCCCCTCCCCCCCCCCCCCCTCCCCCCCTCCCCCCACTCTCTCACCCTCTCCACACTCCTCACCCCTCTCCCCACCCTCCCTCTCTATCCCTCTCTATCACACACACTCTCTCTCACACACTCTCTCACACTCTCTCACTCTCTCTCACACACACTCTCTCACTCTCTATCACACTCTCTCTCCCTCTCACTCTCTCTCACTCTCTCTCACACACTCTCTCTTTCCCTCTCTCTCCCCCTCTATCTCTCACACACACTCTCTCTCACACTCTCTCTCTCCCTCTCTCACACACTCTTACACACACTCTCTCTCACACACTCTCTCTCTCACACTCTCTCACACTCTCTCTCACATACTCTCTCTCACACTCTCTCTCACACACTCTTTCTCCCTCTCTCTCTCACTCTCTCTCTCTCCCTATCTCCCTCTCTCTCATTGTTTTTTGTTGTTTTTTTTTTTTATTTTATTATTATTATTATTTTTTTTTTTTTTATTTATTTACTTATTTATTTATTTTTTTTTCAAATTTATTATTATTATTTATTTTTTGGGTTTTTTTTTTATTATTTTAATTTTATTTTAAAAACACTTTAATTATGATGATTATTGCAAATGTAATATTACTTTTATAATGATAAATGCCTTAATAATGCTTAAAGTAAATGTGAGGATGAAAGGATATTAGTATACATGATGAGAGAGAGAGGAAGGGCAGAATGTCAGACGGGCCTGCGTGCCCAATTCTTAACCCTTTGAAAATAAAGTTTGTTCGTTCGTTCGTTCTCTCCTTCCTTCCAACGCAACAAGTGACCTCGCTTGCTGCAAAATTTATTATCCTGGAGTTAGCCAAAAAAGCACGAACTACTGTAGCTGCCTTTCATTGGGGAAAATAGCTGTCTTCTACAGGTGGTTGCGACTAAGAATAGTGAGATTGTCCTCTTGTGAATGTCCATTACGAAGGTGAACTACACGTCTGCGCTTAATGTCCGGAAACCATGATACGATCAGGGAACATCTTGACCGTAATGTTAAATTCACACCCTGCAGCGCCTTGGTTGACCACTTACTACTTAGTCGTTCCTCTTCTACCGTGAGGTGTAGAAGTTTGGAGGAGAGAGCGTCATACTACCCTATTGGCTGTCTTCCTCATGGCCTGGTTCCATTCTAGTCCTTGGTCCTTCAAAGATTGTCTGATGTTATCTTCCAAGCGGACTCTGGGTCGTCTTGGAGGTCTGGATTCCTGGCTCTTAGCCTCCCATACCTGCCGAGGCAGCCGATCTTCACCCATTCTGCAGACATGGCCAAGCCATCTTAGTTGGGACTGTTCTACTTGGGTCTGCAGAGCTTGGGTTTTTAGGCCTTAGAGACTTAAATTTTAACATCACAGTTCACAAGATTATTGAAAATGATTTGTGTGCTAAAACATTGTCTTTTATATTTGAGTATGATAATCAACGATTGTTGTATTACTTATTCTTGCAATTGGAAATAAATTTACTACTTTCAAATGTTGTGCTTCTCATTTTTTGAAAATTGTAGTTGGCAAATTTTTTTTTTAAGGCGTGGAGGATGAGTGCAAGGAGTTAGCTTTGACTAGAGCGCAAAATAGATTGGCACCTGCTGTCGAGTGGCTGCAAACTATTCATTTATGTTTATTACTTATTAAGCATTTGGAAATCATTATGTTTTAGCGCATATAGATGTGTTTACCGTATGTAACTTGAAATGGTTTTGTATCCGACATGGCTGACATTATTCGCATACTGTAATATATTAGCGTTGTATTTACAATCTAATTATATGTAGAATACTTATGACTAGTGGTGTAAACACTTAGGCCTACAAACAAACACAAGCACACCGGGCACTATTAGCAGTAGCAGGAGCTCAATTTTGACCCATCTAATGATGGTCTTCCCTATGTAAATGGAAACCAAGTTACGGAAACGACAACAATTGAAATTATTCGCATCAACACATTAAGGAAAAAAAAAACAGATAGACTTAATAAGTATAGCCAGCAGATGGGTCTGAACAGCAATCTAAAGAAGACAGAGGTCATGACACTCAATGTGGACCCTTCACCTTATCTTTTATGCATAATACTCCAAGCCTGTTGAGTCTATCTTCGAGTATGTTTAGATACCATTTGAATAAGTTTAATTTAATTCGGAAAAGTTCCTTTCCCTTAATGCTACTGTGACTGGAATTGTCAAAAATAAGAATAGAGAAGAGAGAGAGAGAAACTGGAAATCCAGTAGCTCCATCAATCAAGGCAAAGAATTTCAAGATTGTCACAGACTTTTCAAGGTATGATGAAGGAAGAATTTCTTCACAGCTTTCATTTCCTCGATCAGCATATGACCATCTTAATCTGCTAGCCTTACAGACTTGATACTTTTGTATTCCTGGATGAGAAGGGCAGTTTCCAAATCTGCAGTGTGTATTTGTAATTCTTTCATTTGAATTTGTCTGTTTTATAAGTCAACACATGTTTTCAACTCACAAACTGGCAAAGTAAAAAAAAATTATCATTGTGGGCTTTCTTTTAACAGTTGAGACGGAACACCTGATTTATTTTCTCTTATGTCAGCTCTACTGTCATTGCCCTGACCTTGGATATTCAATCAATCTGTTTATCTACAGTTCTCTTCTCAGTGTGTTTTTGGTATACCCTGCCCTTCTTGCTGTGGGGATTCCAGAACAAGTAATACCTTGTAATGTTATGAACAAGTTTCTAAAATGTGGGCCCTATTCATTACTAGACTAAGTCCTGCTGGTGTGTGTTTGTGTTTGTGTATGTTCACACCACTATTCATAAATAGTCTACACGTTTTAGTTTGTAAATACAACATTTAAAATATATTACAGTATCCGAAGAATATCGGCCGTGCCTGATAACAAAAACATTTTAAGTCAAATGTGGTGAATATACAGAACATGTATGCGCTGAAACACATTAAGTGCCATATACAATGTCTACTTTTAAATTACAGTCCCAGGGATATAGAGCGAAATCACAACTAGAATTATATCCCTTTAAGAAATTTAATTGATTATCCCACTTTGGAGGATAGGATTACACCCCTTTTCCACAAATATTTTAATTAACTAAATGTACTAAATTTTACTAAAAACAACATCTACAATAAAACTTACTGTAAGAACGTATAATTTAAATAAGGTAGTAAATGATAAAGAGTAGTCTTAGTTTTTTGGTGTTTTTTTTATATATGTATCTAAATTATTATATGTATTATAAAATTTAAAAGCTATTCTGATATCTTACATCAATGCATGACGCATTGCAATTTGCTTATACTGGCACAAATATATCTCAATTTTTTTCTCACCGATATTTGATATCGAGTGAATAATATTTGGACGGCACGTATGTGCCATTAATGTATACAATGTACTTTAAAGGGTCTTACATATATTTTCGTTTGAAAGTGTACTGCTGTTGGAATCAGAAATTTTGTTTTTCCTACTTGGCTATGTATAAATAAAAAATAATAGTAGAACTGGGTAAATGACATTCCTTCGAAATATAGATCTAACCAACGAGAATCTGTTAAAGATATGTAAATTGCTTATTTAGTAACTACTATTACGAAAAGAGCATTAAAAACTATTTTTTACCTTAATATAAAAAGTCAAATAATTTATAACGTCATCTGCTCGCATTGTGAAACGTGTTGTTGTTTGCGTTCGCTCGACCATATCTCTCACTCTTACATGCTGGCCTGTTTTTGAGCTGTATGAACGTTGTGTCGTAGTTTACATCTGAGCTACAATATCTTCGCCTTTCGGCCCGACACATCCGATTTCAGCACGCATTTTTAACGGGTTTGCTTTCCTTGCCATCTTGCGCCCATATGTATGCTTTTGTGGCGAAAGGTTTTATAAGTGTGATGATAGTCCTAGAGTAGAAGTAAAATTCTTTCCTTCTTCTTCTTCGTTCGTACTGAAAAGGACGTTGGTTTCGTTGTGTCCATTTACAGCGAAGCTGCGATATTTGCGCCTTTCGGCCGACACATCCGACTTCAGCACGGCATTTTTGGGACTGAGTTAGCCTTCCCTCTTCGATCCCTACTCACTCAGTCAGACTGCAGTGATGCAGCCTGTTTCCAGGACCACCACTTGGAGGTGGAGTAGGGTCTTGGTCAGCTCTGGTTCGCTGACCCTGACGCAAGCAGTCTAGCTATGGGTCGCTAACTGCATTCCTCACTTTTGACGCGTCTTTCCAGAATGTGTGAAGTCCCAGTGACAGAGAAGTGCACTGGTATCACAAGTGATTAACGGCTGTGAATAATGTGAGCTAGAAAATAGTATAAGGCATCAGACTATAAATTGCCACCTTCGCTTTGTAACCACCGGTGATATTTAATTAAACTAGAAAAATAACTTAACTTTAACAGTTAAAAACTTGACATGCAAACAGCCTCAAGCTGAATGCTGCTTTCTTTGAAAATATTCAAGTAGACGTCCACTCTGATATTATTCTTGTTCAGAGTTTCTTCTTGATTTTGTTAGTTTGTTTGTTGTTTTTTTTTTTTTTGGTTTATTTATTTATTTTATTTATTTAACGTATAAGCACAATTGTGATTGTCCATATTAACAATGATTTGACAAATGTGATGCTACTTTCTTATATCGGCAGTTGTTCATATTATTTGGAATTGAAAACAAAATATATCCTAATTATAACCCATCAGAGGTTGAACGGGATATTTTTTTTTCATTAATATAAAATTCAATGGGTAAGTATATTTACAAAACGTGATTTTATATATAATTAATTAACTTAAGAAAAAGTCCGCATTGGATCTTCCTATTGAATTTATAAAAAGTTCTTCCACTGTGATGTTACACTAGTCTTTAGCTATTATTAGAATCGCTGAATTTTCATCACTGATATTTTGACTGCTCACTTAAGTCACTGGAATTGGTCATAATCATACTCAACTTCTGAGTAAGCACTGTTCTTAGTATGATTGACTCAACACACTCGTTCTGATAATCGTCACTTTAGCCCACCCAAGACTGAGGGGGACTAAGGTTCTGGTACATGTACAACCACTGGGCTCCTGTGAGGTTCCAGGCAGATGGATTGACTGACCACTCGACTTCAGGTTTGAACTGAAATAAAAATCTGTAACAAGGGGTGATATGTGGCTAGGCTGTGTCATGGAGTTCACATGTCCCCTAGTGTATATATGCATGTCTGATGAAGGATACATGGCTCAGTATGATTCAGCAATAGCGAGACAAGACAAGTGTCTACTGCAGAACATTTTCTCAAATAATATAATACATGAATAAATCAAATTAATATATTCATATGGGTATGATGCAACCATTTCCTTCCACATATAAATGCCAAGTCAGTGATGTACTTGCTGGTAGGTTATAGTGATCCAGACAAGGACTAGAATGGGTTATATTTGTCCTGACAAGGACTTGTCAGGTTAGCCCTGACAAGGACTGGTCGTATTAGTCCTAACAAGGACTGGAGGTTGTACTGTTGGTTTCCATCTTCAGCAAGCATACCCGTACATACAAATATTAGGTCTGATACACTTAATTCTTAAATAAAACCTGAAATAAAATGATATTAATCACACAAATATCTATAGTAATTCTACATACCCTCTAGAATCAATGTAAGCTCAGTGTAAGACTGTCTTTGGTGAAGCAATTCTGCACGGCATACAAATAGTAAAGTATTAGCCCTGGGCAGCTCTCTTCTTCAGTCTCTCACTCTGGCTTGTCTAGCGTTAGTGTGCAATTTTGAATTAAAAAAAAAAAATTTGCATCGTTTCGGCGAGGCGCTTCCCGTTCAACCTAGCCGGTTATATTAGGCCGCATGTCCAAATATAAAAGATCTTTAGGTCTGGAAAATTAGTTATGTGTTAGTTATTGCAATTTTGAATTGTTGTTGTTGTTTTGAAGCGGTTATGGGTGGCGAGCGGGCACCTAACAGCTGCCCGTTATTGCATCTTCTCGTTCCATCTTGGTCTACCCTGTTCAACCTGAAAATTGGTTATAAGTGGGGTATTTAGTGTCATTTTATTTACTAATTTTGTATTAAATTTAACTCTTTGACTCCGCAATTATTTTCCACCCTGTGCCGTAATTTTAATTCACCTTTAGCACGCTGCAGTCGACATATGTCGACCGGGTATAGAACGCTGTTGTCGACTGCGGATATCTTCGTTTTCTAGCATTAGGATGTGTGTACACGTGATATCACCCCCGGATGTTAAGTTTTAAACTTATCTGAGAGAGAGTTAGCTTCCGTTTCCGATCTTTTTTAGTAATGGGTGCGTTTGCGTTTATTTTCTGTGAATTTTTTTAATCGAAATGAATCGGCATCGAACATGCGGCCATTTTCGCTCTAATTTTATTGGATTCTGACGCTGATGCGATGAGGAGGAGATTTTTGTCTTTATAAGTGCTAATATCGGTTCTCAGAATATAGTTGATGACAGAGATGGAAACGAAAGTAGATTGTCATTGCTAGTATGTATAATTTTAGGGGTTAGGATTAGGTTTATCGGAAAGATTTAGGGTTACGGCCGAATGTCACTGCTGACGAGGGCGTTTGTTGCTTTGCTACTGATGATGTAACGAAAAGATCGTCATTTGATTTGTATTGGTCAAATGACTTTCATTGAGATGCAAGAGATATGGACTCTTCGTTTGTTGGTTATTTTTTTTTAATTTTTTCTTAATTTTAAAATTAAAATTTTTTTTTTTTTTTTAATTTTTTTATCGTTTTTTTTTTCATCTTTCCTTTCCTCTCTTCCTATCACATCTAACATGTACACAAACAAATTTTATATCATCAGATTCACCATTCATTTATTTATATAAATTCCAAAAATTATAGCATTGACCAAGAAACACAAAAAATATAGACATTACAAGTCACCCACTATAAAAACGGGGCATTGTGAAAAAGAATGCAGCTGCAGGGCAAGTTTTCGGGAAGAGAATGCAGCGTGCTAAAGGTTCATGATAGACTAAAAACAGCGCTCAGAGAGTTGTTTTGGCACGACTGTCAAATCTGACCAGTTGCCATACACTTCAATGGTCCTGACCACCATGGTCCCATCGACATCCAGGTCACAGCGATCCGATCCTGCTCCTCTGACACTGCCAGCCGAGAACAGCTTGAGAACCGTCTTATCCACCGCATGGGGTGTCTAAAACCAGCCGGTCTCAACACTTTACACACCTTTGTCTGAGGTCACCCTTCCCTCTCTTGCTCTATTTTGACTCTTATCCTATTCTTCTATTTTTTATGCCATCCTCCATAATATGTATGAATATACACTGTTTCTAATTTGTCTTGATTTTTTATTTCATATTTATTTATCTCCCACTCATTCTGTCGTCTTCTATTTCCAGTCCCCACTTTTATTACGTTTGGGTAGTTTATTGTTCAGTTTAGTTTTTTAGTTTCTTAATATGTATTGTGTACATCCGGTGGCGGAAGTCACTTCCTTTTCAGCCACGCTGTCCATCAGCGGACAGCAAATAGTGATCGGATTTCGATGCCTTGCCTTCAGGGAAGTACCTAGGTTTTATGTTTATATTTATTTAAGTTCTTATGTGTCCTATCTAGCCTTCACTTTCTTTCCTTTCCTGACGAAGGCCTTGTGGCCGTAACGTAGACTATTTTCTTTGTCTTTTGTCCTCGTAAGACGAATCACCTTTTTTCGATTTTTTTTCAAACCCATCCATTGTACTCCACGTCTTACCGCAGTTCCCCTCAACTTCCTCAAATCTGACCAACGCTCTGAGCGTTGTTCCGGAGTCAAAGAGTTTTAAATGACTACTGTATTGGCTTTTGCAGTTGCCGGTTTTAATTTATATTAGTATTTGTCATTTTATTTTATCTTTTGTATTTTTTATAGATAACTATTGTCCTTTACACTTGGTTTTAATTCGTATTAGTATTTGTACTTTTTTTTTTTTTTTAAAACCTCGTTATTATTGCACTGAGTTTTTTCTTTTCTTATTAATGTTATTTATTGGTTTTAGTTGCTGTGGCATATTTTTATTTGGTAAATATTTTATTGCTATTTTAAGAATTTCATTGGTCAGTGTTTCTGCCCACAAGTCAGTATCATCTGATTCCATGTCTTTATATTACATCACCTCCAGCTCTGATTGGAATGCTTCCCAGTTTGCTTTTTTATAGTTAAATGTCGGTTTCTCTGGTCCTGGGTTTGGAATGACGTTTTCATGCATGGTTATTACAATGGGCAGATGATTTGAGTTTGTGTCTTGTAACACTTCCCAATTTACATTCGCTAGGTTGTTAGTTGCTATACTTATGTCTATTGCTAAGTCTGCCCTGTTAGCTTATGGATTAATTCTAGTTGCAGTTCCAACATTTAGTATTAGCAGGTCATTGTTTTCTATAAAGTCAAGTAGGCGCTTTCCTGCATTGTCTGCATGTTGTCCACCCCAAGCATAATGATGGGAATTAAACTCGCCTACTATGACTGTTTTTGGGTCATAGTCTGGTGCTTATGGCGAATATTTCTTCATCTTTGATTGTACCATTTTTAGCGAATACATTTAAGATTGTTAGATTGTTTCAGCTGCTATAGTGACCTGGATACTTTCTATGTTGTTGTATCACATACTTCCGTCTATAATTTTAAATGTTTCGTTAACTAAGACTGCACCACCCCCTCCTCTACCTTCTTTCCTATCGTGTCTAAGTATCTTAAAGCCCTTACAACTATATCTACTATTTGGGTTTAAAAGTGTCTCTTGAAGAGCATATATAGTGTTAGTTCCTCCTGTCTCTGCTAGTAGGGGTGCAAAATTCTTTTTGATACATTTCCACTGAACAATTCTACATCCTTTCTTATCCATTGTTTATATTATCTAGTATCCCTTTTGTTTTGTGTTAGAACTATCAGTTTGCTCTTAGTTTGTATTGGCCCTATCAGTGGCTTGAGGCATAAGGCCTACTCTTCTTGGTGATTCTTTTATGTAATTAAAGACTTCTTTCAATACTTGGGTTTGTGACGATTCTTCTGTTCTTTCGTCTATCAAAACTCTCTCTATGTGCTTGATGGTTTTTGTTACCCATTCTTTCCAGTTGGCTTCTTGCTTTTGTTTGCCACTCTCCTTTATCTATTGCTTCTCTGTCTATGTTAATCTCCTGTCTCAGATTTTCTATCCTTTTTAGTGTAATTTCATTTTCCTCTTTCAGTTCAGATAATTTAACTAGTATCATTTCATTTTCTTCTTTCAGTGCTGAAAATTTAACTACATCCTGGACAATTTGGTGTTGTAAGGCTTTCATTTCTTCGAGCACTTCCTCTGTACTTTTCAGCGCACTCACATTTTTCAATGAGGTAGCCAAGCTGTCTAACTGGTTCTTTGTTTTGTTAATAACTTCCTGTGTTTTTTCTTTTGACAGTTGAGTTTTAATTATCCTAATCTCTTCTTTTAAAGATTTTGCTTCTGCTGCAACTTTAGTGTCTATGTTGGTGGCTTTTTCTTTCATATCTCGGATCACTATTTTGAAAGGTGTACTTGTTATAATCGATTCTTTTAGTGCTTGTTTGATTTGCTGGTACACTGGACAGCCCTGAAACCTGGCACTGTGGTTTCCCTTGCAGTTGCTACACTTTCTGTTAACATTCGCCTCTTTGTAATCGGCATCAGCTTTTGCCTTTTCACACTGTGCAATGTGGTGCATACCGCACGGCTGTTTGCGAGCGACGTTTTATTTTTTTTTATTTTTTTTAAAATGAAAAACTGGGTCCTCGTTTTGGCGAGGCGCGTCCCGTTCAACCTAGTCGGTTATATTAGGGCGCATGTCCAAATATAAAAGACACTTAGGTCTAAGGAGTATAATTAGACGACGTTTTAGTTTTTCCTGACCGCGCTATTTATAGCTATCTTGACAGAGGTCACGTGGTCAACTTCCTAACGGGAAAAAAAATGTGGCGGTGTTTACTTTTGATAGGGCTTAATTAATGCTTTTAGGCTACTTTATTATTATAAATACCGGCTTTAATTTTGCGTAAAGCTAGAATAGAAATGTTAGAGTAAATTTTAGAACAAGAACAAACATTTTATCACAATTAGAACAGAAGATATAATAGTCTGAAATAGTGTAAATTTTACGTTTTTTAAATATTTTGTTATGGTTTTTTTCTAATGCAATTTACACTAAAACGATCACAATCAACATGCATAACAAATTACAGAAATCAAAAGTAGAAAACCTGCAGAAAATTGATATCATAGTTTTGTTTTGTTTCATGCGTCAAACATTAATTATTGAAACATTAAATTGCAAGTCCACATTTATTACCTTAAAATAACACACCCAATTGTCCCCAAAACATGAGAGCTAACAATTATCTCAATCATACATCACGATGGTCATGTAAAAATGAGTATGGTCATGAGTAAAACGAAATGTTCAGTTTAATAAATAAAACATACACCTATTAAATGATTTCCACACTCTGTTAATTCTGTCACTCTCACGCAACAACTGCCATAATTTGCTCTAGCCCCAAAATTTCGCTCAATTATCATTCACACTTCCCTTTTTTTATAGGAGGAATCTGTACATTCACAGATTGAGAAATTTGTAACAAATGAGTTTCCATTATGAATTTTAATTGTGATGTTATATTTTTAATACCGCTGGCGCGTCTTTCAATTTTGGAAATAGTGGAATGTACAAATTCTCCTCCTCGCTCTCAATGCATGCCCATTCCAAAGCCATGAGTTCTGATCCAGTCTGCGCAATGTTTTTCTAATATGTGCTGTTTAGGAATTGTCTTACTGGGGAATAGCTTTCTGAACAAAGACATGTCTCTATTGATGCTGTTATTGATGGTATTGATTCTTTACTAATTGGTTTACTGTGTGATATTTTGTTGTGTACTTTCTCAAATGCTTCGTTCAGTGAGTTGAATTGTTCTTGGGCAATAAAAGCTATGTCAGTTATATCTTGTTTGTCTGTAATTTTCAGTGTTTGTGTAATGATTGCTTTTGTAAGATCTTTATAAACTTTTTGTGTGAGATATCTGTGGCAGTGATTCCCTATGAATGCTCTGCTATGATAAGCCTGTGGTATGATATTGTGTTTGGCTAGTACCTTGTCCAAGTGTGAGCAAACTGGACCAGACCTAGCACACAGATCTTGAAACTGAAGTTTGGCCAGCGCATCTTATGCATTTTCAAGTCTAACTTTAAAACTATCTATCTCCTCCTTATCCTCACAAAGTTCAATACCTACCTGAAAAAAATTCAATTTTAGCTTCTAATTCTTCTGCCTGTTTCCAGTTCCTACCAAATCTGTGCAAGTTCTTAATAGTACTAATGTTTGCATGTATCTCTTGCGAATTCTCAAATATCTTTGCGTCTATTGTATCGGCTACCTGTTCTAGAAGTCTGTGGTGTTTCAAAACAATGTCTAATAAAATATGAAGGTAAGGAGGAGCTACATTTTCAATTTCAATCTCTAACATTGGTTTGTGTAAACAATTATGGTAATGTGCCACTTGCCTTTTATTCCCTGTCCCATATTTCATTGTAATCTCTTATCAACATGGCCAAACTTCTTGGTTTGCAAGATGTATGCTCTCTGGATGTCTTTATTTCCTTGTTTTGCTGGAGACACCACAGACATGGGTATGTTCCTTGAGCTCCAGAAAAACCAAACATTTTCATCAAAAAGTCATAATCCCCGAATAAGAAAACAACAACTTTTTTACCATCCCACTCTAAATCTTTTAGTGACTCTATCTGAGCTTTCATGCCATTCATAAATATTTCTAAATTATCATATGTATCTCTGACTCTAGCCATTGATAAAAGGATGGTATTAGATTTAGAATTTGGTTTCTCTAAATTTACTACCTGCATTGTAACTTTGAACTGTGAATGAAAGAAGATATACAAACAGTTACTTATAATTCTTTGGCAGCCGTCGTGTGCACAGGATTGTCTACCAAAGAACACTAATGGAACAGTCCTTATCTCACACAAAATACAAAAAAGACATTCATATTATAAATACAAGATTAACAAGACTTGAAAGATAGATCAAAGTATGTGGAAGAAATCTATCTATAGCTTTACATGTTTTCTGACGCTTATATACGTAGCTAAATATCATTATAAATGAACGAAAATGCAAAAACAGATGGTGCTTTACAAAAAGTCATTTTTTATAACCTTATTTAAGATTTGCGAGTATCAGGAATGCGTTTACAGTGATTTAAATGTTATAAAATCTGGTGAGAATATGCTTGTTCTTGTAATGCCAAACTCACAAAACTGACTACCACACATTCTCAAGATATGAAACCAAAAATAAAAGTATGTGGAAATAATCGTTAGCTTCCCTTCGAGAAGTCTTTATAATTATAAACTCATTCGAATGGGCCGATTTTTAGATATTACATTAATAAATAGATTACGTTTGTTATGAATTTCCTCAAATGATGACGCTGTTTTCAAAAGTCTGTAACTCCGTCAAATATAATTTCAAACAAATAAAAATGCAACAAAAAATAGAACACAGAACAAAGTTATAGTACACAAAAGAATTTTAGCGCTGTGTTTATCCAGAACGAGTGTGTAATGATTTATATAATTACTGATTTTACACACACATCAGCTGATTTTCCGCGCCAAAACTAGCAGTAGGCATTTACGGTGCAAGGAAGATTTATTACCCGGTGTCAGAATTCTGGTCACCGAAACTAAAAGAGCGCTCTGGTATAGGGTACAAACAGCCGTGACCGGCACAGTAACTGCATATTGTCTTGGCTTTACAACTGTTTCGGCCATGGCCAAATTTCATGCAGTTGGAGCACTGCAATACGGGGGGAATGTAAGCTTCTGGTGTTCTTATTAGCTTTCCTAAATAGTACTGTCTTGGGGGGTTCCCTCCCTTCTGTCGTTATTACTACCACTGGGGTTACTACACTCCCTTTAACTGTTATTCGTTCCACGTGTACCAGCTTTAAATCTGGGTTCTGCTTTGCCAGGTTGTTTAAAACTTCCTCACCTGACAAGGCTGGGTTTATACCTTTTACCACAGATCTTCTGGTTTCTTTTGAAATTTCTATTTGTATTTTGATGTTGTGGGCCAGTTGGATCAATTTTGGTTTTTCCTGCAGTTCTTGTAGTAAAGTTTTTGTTTTTTTCTGTTTCATTTAATGTTAGCATTACTCCACTTTTTTGTTTTTGTATTTTGGCAATGGATTTTTTATCAATTAATTTTTCCAGGATGACCAGGATTTTGTCGTCCGGGAGAGATCTAAGCGTGGCTTCTGTTCCAGCTATTTGTGTAATTTTAACTCTGTTTGGGGTTTCCTTTCGGTTATTCTTTGTTTTCTCCTCTGGTTTCCTGACTTCTTTTGGTTGTGTTTTTCTGGTTGTCCTTATTTTCATCTTCACTGAGTCCTATCTTTCTATTAGCTGTCCTGGTTCCAGAGTTTTGAATTTTATTGTTTATGCTTATTGTTGTTTTTACGTCTGAGCCTCCTTCTTTTCCCTTACTGCCTCTATCATGTCCTTTATTTCTGTCTCTGACTTCAGGGTTCGTGGTCCTGTTTTGTTCTTCTGTCAGGTTTGGTGTTTTGTCCATTTCAGGTGTCTGGGCCCACGCTTTGCCTTCCCCGGATTGTGCCCTGGTTATCGGTGGCACTGTCCCCGTCTTTTAATTTGCTACTACTATTTTTATTATAATCTTGGTTTTGTATGAACTTTAATGCTTATCCTTAGTGCTTTAGTCTTAAGTTATGTATATCCTTGCTTTCTCCTTTCTTTTTTTTTTAAATATTATATTATTATTTAAGAAACGCTTTTAAACCTGTCTAGTAGACCTTGTTGAACAGTTAAATCTAGTTCGAATTTTGCCAGGTAACTTTAATATATTTGTTTTACTTAAATTATGTTTTGATGGTTGATTATTATTACTAGTAATCTATGGTTTTTTGTTTATTTATGTTATTTTTTTTCTCACCACAATTCCTAAATTATACAAATATTTAAAGCAATAGTTAAATTGTTCCCTAATACTTAATATTAACTGCAATAATCTAATTCATTCATTCATAACCCTCCACTCCCAAAGGAGCATAGGCCTTCAACAAACACATGTCAAGTCCTCCTGTCACGAGCCATCATCTCAAGTTCTTTCCACGTTCTCCTCATCATTTTCACCTCTGTTTCCAGCTCTCTACTCCATGTGCTTCTTGGTCTACCTCTGCCTCTCTTGCCTTAGGGGTTCCTTGTAATGCTATCAACAGGTTTCCTAAGTGTGTCCTATCCATCGCCATCGTCTTCTTCTCATCTCTTGTTCCACTGGCACTTCTCTAGTTCTTGTCCTCAGTTGCACGTTGGTAACCTTGTCATACCATGTTAATCCCTCCATTCTACGCACGCACCCATTTATGAAAGTCTGTAGCTTTTTGGTTGCTGTCTTTGTTGTTCTTCATGTCTCAGAGCCATACAATAGGACTGACTTCACATTTGAGTTGAAGATTCTTATTTTTGTATTGGATCCGATTTCTCTTGATCTCCATATATTTCCCAATGGAATGAAAGCCCCTCTTGCTTTTTGTATTCTTAGTTTGATATCACTGTCCGTCCCTCCAAATTTGTTTATATTGCTGCCAAGATATGTGTACGATTCTACATCTTGTATTGGTGTTTCTTCAAGTTCAACCCTATTATCATTACCTGCATTTATTCTCATTTGTTTTCTTTTTCCTGCGTATTTTCAGACCCAATTGCTGTGACCTCTCATCGAGTGTTTTCAATTTGTCCTGCATCTGATTACGGTTATGGGACAGAAGAGCAAAGTCATCAGCAAAATCCAGATCATCCAACTGCTTAGTCAGAGTCCACTGGATTCCATTTATGTTGTGTGTTGTCGATGTTCTCATAACCCAGTCTATTGCTAGTAAGAACAGAAATGGAGACACGAGGCATCCCTGTCGCACTCCTGTTCTTATCCCAAACGGTTCTGTAAGCTGTCCTTCGTGAAGAACTCTGCATGTCATGTCTTCATATGTTTTCTTTATTAAATTAATGATCTTCAGGGGAACTCCATAATGCCTCATCAATTTCCAAAGTGATTCTCTGTCTACATTGTCAAATGCCTTTTCGTAGTCCACAAATCCGATGTATAGTGGAGAATTCCATTCCAGATTTTGTTCAACTATTATTCTCAAAGTGGCTATCTGGTCTGTACATGATCTGTTTTGTCGAAAACCTGCTTGTTCATCTCTCAGTTTCTTGTCTATGGACTCTTTTAATCTCTCAAGGATAATCCTGTTTAATACTTTTCCTGGCACTGATAGTAACTGTTGCGGGTATGAAGAAGGTCCCCATTATTAAAGGTGGTTATGTGGCGAGAGGGTTCTTCTTATATATTATTGAAGATAACTGGCACACTGACTCATAGCAGGTGCAGTAAGTAATATGGCATACAGTCCACGAAACACAATCCTAAACTTCAACATCAACGATGCATCAAAGGCCAGGTTGGAAGTTTGGACAACATATTTAATAACACCTCGAAGCTCCAATTAATTCATAGATGAATATTCTCATAGGGTAATGGCATTAACTAGCCAGTCTTTAACGTCGATATACAGTCTGCTACTGAAAGAATGTACTCGACATCTTCATGCAGATTTTATTAAAAAGTTCACACTCACTTGTATAATATTCAGCATTCCATTCTCTCTATAATTCTTGCAATGACCCAGTGAAGTATATGGGCGATCTAGACTGTCGAAAAACTTTAGGAATCTGTAGAAATTAAGACATCTAGGAGCTTGACACATATGCGTCCGTCCACCTTGAAATACACACAGAAAAAGGCCCAGAATGATCTTTCACGTCTGCCAGCTTAGACCGGAGTCTTTTGCTACTACGCCCCAAAAGGCAATGAAGTACTTCCGGGTAACCCATGGATACCGTACATCAACAACATGGTCCCCAATCGAGCCTCATACAATATCGGCAAATATGTTATGAGTTTTAATCATAACATCTACTCCTCCCACCTCCCCCATCCCCCCGTCAAATAATGGAAACGAAGTTTTCATTATTTACGTGGCGTGAGTTTAAACATCACTGGAGTGACCAGAAGATATCATCCATTTTCACTGCTAGTATGAAATAGTATTGCACTCATGTTTGTGCCACATAGTAGGCAATTAATCACTCGAGGTGTGGACAGTAGTAAAGAATGCTAACACTATTGACTACCAAGGACATAAATTAATTTAACAACAAAGTGAGGTAAACAGAGCAAGATCAGCCAACATGTAAAAAT
This sequence comes from Oreohelix idahoensis, assembly GCA_024509875.1. NCBI lineage: Eukaryota > Metazoa > Mollusca > Gastropoda > Stylommatophora > Oreohelicidae > Oreohelix > Oreohelix idahoensis. The sequence continues at coordinate 25,281 of JAMPIV010003779.1, forward strand.
GAAATGATTACACCAGTCCATGCATTCTCATACTTCACACCGTCCAAAACACCTATTTGTCTCGTCAGGTAACGGTAGTCACTTAATGTCATCTTAATTAATCATTATAATACAAAGCATTAATATTAATAATAACGCAATAGAAACAATAGATGACATGAGGCAGACAAATAACTAATAAGGTGTGTGACTGTGACATTTTGTCAAATAAATAAAGTTATGTGTAATTATGAATGATATGTCATTAATATATCATATTCATATCAAGAGAAGCGAGAAAATTATGTAAGTAACATATTAATGTGGGCAATTAGTAAAATCATGCCTATGTGTTGTATCAATAGATAATAGAATGGCGTAAAAGCTCATCAATGCTGCAAAGTCTAGTGTAAGTGTGACATAAATTTGTGTCAAGAACTCAACAATGTGTAGTGAATTTATACTAATCAATTCTCAATATTATAGACAATAGTAAGAGTCCATAATGAAATGTCATTTTGTTCATTAATCAGTGTTTATATAATGTCATTAGACGTATGTTGAAATCCATCGTTGAACATGTCCATGATTGTTCTCAATGAGATATTATGTCAGTACGAATCCAAATGTCATTAAACACAGTAGTTAACCATCACAAAATAGTTCCATAAGAAATATCCTTGTTACTTCCCTTTGAGATATTTGAGTCATTCATTTTCGAGTTATGTCCCTTTAAGTGGAGACCATAGTTTTTTGACAACTCAAGTCAGTATTTGAAATGTCCGAAAATGCCACCATCTCAAATATTAAACATATGGTGTGCTTGAAAGTCTGTAACTTGACTATAAGTAATGTCATGAAGGCACGATCTCTATACAAAGTGCGCTGAGTTCAACAAGATATTACATGAATTGGAGTATACTAGGATCCATCATCATCCTGTTGCTGTGTGAAGCACTTTTTTATATCAGCAGTGTGTTCACTGGACACACTTTGTAGTGTCATGCGACTACTTAGTTATTCACGCAATCATTTCTGAATCAGGACATCACCATGTATGTTTATGCGTTAGATTGAATTCTGTGAATCATCCGTGTTTGTAGAGTTGATAGGTGATATAGGATCTTTTACGCACCTTGAAAGAACGTCTGCCAACACATTTTGGCTCTCTTTTATGGCTTGGATTTTATAGTCGTAAGGTTGTAATGCGAGCGAGGCTCTAGCTGCTCTTTGATTTGTAAACCTTGCTGTTTTAAGATACGCCAAGGCTTTATGATCCGTCTCTAGAGTGAATCGAGCTCCCATCAAATATCGCTGGAGCTTGTTGAAACTGAAAACAATTGCAATGTGATACCGCTGCTCTGTGGGCGTAAGTTTTCTGCTTACATACATCGTTGGGTGCATGTGGCCTTCAAATTCTTGCATTAATGTTCCCCCTATGCCTGTATTTGACGCGTCGACTCTGAGAACAAAAGTATATCGAACGTCAGGCAATCTCAAAATTGATGATTTTGAAAAGCAAATTTAAAGCCACACCACAGGCGTGTGACCAAATTATCTTATTTGGTGAGTTCTTCTTTACTAACGATGACAAAACTTAGGTCATATCATAAAAATTAGGCAGAAATTTGCTATAGAAATTTACCAAGCCTAACAGACTGCGAACTTGTTTTTTTGTTCGAGGAATTTTAAGATTCAGAATTTTAGAAATTGTAGAATCCTCAGGTTTTAGGAACCCACCTCCTACTTTATGACCAAGAAAAGAAATTTCAGTAAATCCTATTCTGAATTTGGAAAGTCTAGCAGTAATGTTATGAAAGTGTAAGGTATTCAACAAGGAATGAATTCCAGTAAGATGTTCATCCCAAGTATGATGAAATAAGCAGATGTCATCTATATACGTGATTAAATCATCACGATCAGAGAACAGTCTACGCATCATGCGAACAAAAGTAGCAGGAGCGTGATAAAGTTCTGAAAATCTTGGTATATACAATGGTGATAAATTATATCCCTCTTGATGTGATTAGACTGTTGTAGGACATGCGCCCACACAGAGCAGATGATAAATAGGTTAGCTCTTTATTGTCCCTGTGTATAAAGTCTGTAGTGAGTGGTATGAAGGGTACAGTCACTCACCCTGTACTGTCAAGCATAGATCAACGAATCAGACTAGTGTTCATTTCCAATTGACAGCACATCATTTATTTACACAGCAACATCAATCCGATACGATACACTACACAGGTACAACAGGATACACAAAAATCAATAATAATCAATTGCGCAGAACGTTACAGCTGTTCAGTATGATGTAAACCCTGTTTACATCTCAGTTCTAATGTTACATCAGTAAATTCACCAGAACGACTGCTGACACTGCAGTTACAAAACGCCACCCAGGCTTAGATCTATATATATATTCGCAGTTCTAATGTTCCACCAGAACGACTGCTGACACTGCAGTTACAGTCAACCGCCCAACTTAGACTGCCACGGGATGACACATCTCCCGCACAAACCGCCACCGGACTCGGCTGTTCACGGACTCCCCGTGAGCTATTCACAGCCGGCCGAAACCAGTACAGAATAACTACATGACCAGCGCTCACACGCTTTCTGTACACTCTGTTTTCTAACATATAAATGTTTAAACAACTCACAATTAAACCAGCTAACAAGTGCGACAACCCTGAATTCACACTGTATAATCAGTATAGTACGTATCACTCCCCTTTGACCTTAACAGTTACCACCCGGTCCGGAGAAAAAAATGATTTATCATTTTTTTGAAAAAACTACATTACCGACAAATGAGGGGTCAGCTAAGCTCTAATATATGCTTACAACAATAGTTTTATGATAAGGTCAAAATAATACATTGCCAAATAATAAAGCAGGTGTACAATAAACAAATTACCCATAATAATCTGCTAAATACACCGAAATAATCATTTACAAACAAAGTTAAGTATTATTACTGTAGACCAAACATGACACAATAAATAGGAAGTAAAGTCAAGATCAAACAAAAGAAGCATGATCAGCAAAGAAAATCAACAAAGAAATCGAAATAGGAAGAAAGATCCATAATACCTAATTGTAACAATTAAGCTAATCATTTCCTTGCATGAAATACATAGAACTGTCACTAATAATTACATATACTAATCCATATTACAATACGTAAGAATACAAAGTATGGAAGTATAAGAAGTGTAAGAAGTGAACGTATACAACTAGTATCAAGTAACATCCAGATGAAACATGGAAGCATAACCAAAGTATAGACCGCTTCCAAAGAAATGTAGTGAAACGAAGAATCATTCGAAAAGGAAGAAGGGAATTCAAAAGATGAATGCATAGAAAAACGACAACAATACATCCCAACAACAATCCAAGTAACTAACGCATAATAAATAATTTTAGCTAAATTACAAAACTTATACATAACTAAAATGATTTATCACAGACATCACACAAAAAAGTGCGATATATAAAAATATCACAATCTGAAAAAAAAAATATTATTATCAACATATATTATTACACCTTATTAAGCGCCTTGGCGCAGAAAAAATATAACAATGTCAAAGAAAAATACATTTCCCTAAAAAATTACAATACAAAAAAGTTTCTTAAAGCTAAGTTAAATAAAAAATAGTATGTTAATTTTTTCTTGATTAAATCTATAACTAATATACCAAAATGAAATCATCTTTAACCAAATGAATGACATCTAACAAAAAAAATTCCAATACTTAAGTAGACTCATAATAAACGCATACTAATTTAAACAAAATTCAGCAGAAAAAAAAAAAAAAACATGGCAAAAAATACCAGAAACCAATGTTTCAAAATATGTTTACAAATACAAATACAAAAACATAAATAACACATACAAGTTTAGTTTCAAAATTACATTTCACAACACAATAGTTACTGCATATAACCTCTGTATATGGTAATATTAATTAGAAATAGCACCAGAATAAAAGAAAAAAAAAAAATTAATGAATAACAAGACTCTCTGAAACAACTAACGCATATTCGTCGCTAATGAGTTTGTGCATAGGGCTGGCAATCTCATCAAATCCAAAATTTTCCTAAGAACCAACGCTGCAAAACATATCAATGTTTGATGAATCAACTATCATTGCTTCAACTTCACAACGTAGCACCTATGGTCATACATAATATGGTCTAAGTGGAATAGTCTTCCGACTAGCGTATGAAAAAATCACAAATCCACAATCTCATTACAAAAATTAAAGATAAGTCACTACAAAGTGATATGTCATCATTTCATTGCAATCATAACACATGCAATGTTTATTAACAAAACAATCATGTAAATAATGACAGAGTCATAACAGTGCATACATATGAACATACACAATACCTAAGACATTATGTAATGTAAGTTACTATACAATACAGTAATTCATTATCCAAAAAATAAATTAAGTGTAAAAAACACTATAGCAATCTTAAACTAACTCCTAAACAAAACAAAAAAAAAAATAAATAGGTCACAAATCCGCGGTCCTCGATAGCATTCTGTAAAACCGCACGGGGCGATGTCATACAACACCGTGTCAACAGGCTGGCTGGGTTGCGCTTGACTAGACACTTGGTCACAGGTTGACCCACATTCCTCTCACAGTAAAAAATAACTTCGGTGAGAAGATTCTTAACAAGCCGAATACTGTGGGAAAATATAAATGAAAATGTCTATTTCAATCAACTTGTGAGATTTATTGAAGTAAAACGGAAAGTTAGTCTTACATTTACCCAAACGTGTGGCAGTGAAAACGTCTGGTTTCTATATGATGCCCATCGATTGTAACAAGAAAAGAAGGAACTTTGCTATTTGCAAGATAAGTGGTTGTGTTGTTGTGAAAACTGTGTTTATGTATGCATGCTATCAAGTCTTCTCATATCACACATTATATATTCTATTAACTGTTTAGTATAGGTTTTAGTGCATAATAATTGAGAATTGAAATATTTATTGTGTGAGGTGGAAATTAATTATCTAAATTTCCATACTGGCCACCACTGATAAAGTTCTGAAAATCTTGGTATATACAATGGTGATAAATTATATCCCTCTTGATGTGATTAGACTGTTGTAGGACATGCGCCCACACAGAGCAGATGATAAATAGGTTAGCTCTGTATTGTCCCTGTGTATAAAGTCTGTAGTGAGTGGTATGAATGGTACAGTCACTCACCCTGTACTGTCAAGCATAGATCAACGAATCAGACTAGTGTTCATTTCCAATTGACAGCACATCATTTATTTACACAGCAACATCAATCCGATACGATACACTACACAGGTACAACAGGATACACAAAAATCAATAATAATCAATTGCGCAGAACGTTACAGCTGTTCAGTATGATGTAAACCCTGTTTACATCGCAGTTCTAATGTTACATCAGTAAATTCACCAGAACGACTGCTGACACTGCAGTTACAAAACGCCACCCAGGCTTAGATCTATATATATTCGCAGTTCTAATGTTCCACCAGAACGACTGCTGACACTGCAGTTACAAAACGCCACCCAGGCTTAGATCTATAGATACTCAAAAGACTGTCCTCTCTGTAGTCTATAAGTAATCTGGCCTACACAACTCCTGGCCTTATAATCTCTTCGATAACTCTCCCTTCATAAGGAACAATGGCCTAACTATCTCCTAGCGCCGTTCCTGCACAATAGAAATCTATCAGGGAGGTAAATATGATCCCAAAACATCGGCCTGTATACACCAAGGCCTCAGAACATGTCCTTAACATAAAGTACACCTTATCTTCTCTTATCTCATCTTATCTGCAGATTTATCACATCTTATCTACAGATAAACACACTTAAATAGGCAAGTACTAGTACACCTCGAAAAATGGCCAAATATCGTTCCCTTACACTACCCTTGGGAACACACACAAGATACTAGGCTGACTCCAGTCAACCGCCCAACTTAGACTGCCACGGGATGACACATCTCCCGCACAAACCGCCACCGGACTCGGCTGTTCACGGACTCCCCGTGAGCTATTCACAGCCGGCCGAAACCAGTACAGAATAACTACATGACCAGCGCTCACACGCTTTCTGTACACTCTGTTTTCTAACATATAAATGTTTAAACAACTCACAATTAAACCAGCTAACAAGTGCGACAACCCTGAATTCACACTGTATAATCAGTATAGTACGTATCACTCCCCTTTGACCTTAACAGAGCGTTAACAAGATCGAAAGACATATAATTGAACTGAAACAAACCCAAATGTGTTGCGAGAGCTGTAAAAGGCTTAGCTCTGTCTGATAGTGGCACTTGCCAATAGCCTTTTGACAGGTCAAACTTCGTAAAGAATGTAGCTGTAGACAATCTATCAAGAAGAGACTCAAGCAAGGGTAGTGGTTCAGCATCCTGAAACGTGACAGCGTTTAAACGTCTGAAATTTATACAAATACAAATAGATTTTCTTTTTTCCTAATCAAGACCATAGGAAAACTGTATGGTTAATTAGATGGCTCAATTATATTTAACTTAATCATTTGTTTTATTTCTTCTTGTACCTGTGATTGTAAATGAAGAGGAATGGGGTAAGGTTTCAGTTGGATAGGTCTGAAATCTGTTAGCACGATATCACGTTGAATGATATCTGTATGTACAGGAACATCAGTGAGCACATCAGAAAAAGATTGCAGTAATCAAGAAATCTGCTCTTTCTGATAAGAAGCTAGAGTAGGAGCAATGGAAATATCTTTCCAGCTTTCAGTAGGAAAAAGATGCACCATAGGTAACGATAAGATTGGTTCAGTACCATCAGAAAAATCAGAACTTTCTTCCTGAATAACTGCAAAAGAAGAGCGACGATCACTAGATTCGTCGATAGCTTCAAAGACAGGTTTCAGATGTGGAGAGCGAGTATGAAATTGGTGTAACATATTAATGTGAAAAACTTTCTCCTTTCCCTTAAAAGACAAAACATAGTCAACATCTGACAATTTATCTATAACTGTATATGGTCCCCTCCATGCAACAAGTAATTTATTGTCCTTCTTTAGTAGTAATTTGTAGGCTTCATCACCTGGCCATAATTGGCGTAGTTTTCTGTGTTGATTGATAAACAACCGAGCCTTTAATTTCGCTTTTTCTGACGCTTCTACTGCTATTTGGCATGCGTCAATAATCTTTTGTCTTAAATGGACAATATACTGGTAAGAGGTTTGAATTTCTTCATCCATGTTAGCCCCAACCAATAATTGTTTTAAGATGGACATAGGTCCTCTAGGCTTAGCACCAAAGACCAACTCAAATGGCGCAAACCCGGTATGTTCGTTGGGAATTTCTCTATGCGCAAAGAGAACTGCAGGCAAAATTCGATCCCAATCTTGCGGATACTTAGTCGTAACCTTGCCTAACATTTGTTTTAAACTCCTATTTAATCTCTCAATTTTTCCATTTGATGCGGCGTGATATATGGAACTAAGAGACCGATCAATATCAAACATTTTCATCACTTCCTTCATTCCGTCTGAGACGAATTGCGTCCTTTTGTCTGACAGAATGTTTTCGGGAAAACCCAATCTACTAAATATTAAAAATAGCGCATCTGCAACGTCCACAGTAGATATGGACTTATGCGGGATCGCTTCTGGCCATCGTGTGCACATATCAATGCATGTCAGCACAAATATGTGACCCCTAGCTGACGTGACCTTTAATGGACCGATAAGGTCGATAGCCATCTTTGCAAAGGGCCGCAAAGAAATGTCAATTGCATGTATAGGCGCAGGATGCTGCGGCCTTTTGGTTGCCACACCTTGGCAAACTATACAAGTGCGACAAAAAGTGTTAACACCCTTTGTCACACCAGGCCAAAAAATGCGACAAAACTTTCTGTTTTTTTCTTGCAATACCTAAATGACCTGCGCAATTAATGTCATGGGCATGTCGTAAGACAAATGGTCTAAAGCAAGTTAGCACCATAATCTGTTTTTTCATAGATGTAGCATCCTGAAAATTTCTCATTAAAATACCACTCTTTAAAGTGTACCAATGTTTAGCATTATCATCAACCATCACGTCATCTGATCTTGCAATGTGAAAAAATTTCTTTAAAGAATCATCTTCCTTTTGCCTTTGTATGAAGGACTCCTTATCAATCAATTCCACCTGTAAATTATCATCATCTTCTTCCTGCTGATCAGTATTTTCATCATCATTATCATTATCCTTATCATTATAATGATCTTTATCATTCATTAAATCTTCAGTCTCCTCCCCATCATTCATTACCTCATCTACCACAATATCACTTTGGTTGTGATTATCCAATTCAACACGAGCCTGAGCTCTGGTTGTTACAACATTTGCAGTTATCAGATGCTATTGTTCCCATTTTTCAATGTCTTCTCTAGAGCATTCATGAAGACCTGGGATATTTCCTAAAGTTATCCCAGCAATAGGACTATTTAGTAGGCACACAAGAGTTCTCCCTGTAAAGTATGGTGTATCCAAAAATACTTCCGCTGTTTGATAGTATTCCAATGTGCCACCAAATGTAATGCATTTGACCTCTTTGTCTGTGTAATCCAACTGATCCACTAACGACCTGCGCACACCGATCGTAGTACAACGAGTATCCCTTAAAAGTGACACTAGTTTGTTGTTTACAAAGCCCTTATTAAGCACCAGTGAACCTGTACCATCATATGAGGACATGACTGGTAACGGATGTCCACATAAAAGTCTTGGTACTACCTGTAGCTGAAATAAAGAGTTACATTCAGTACAATTAGCACTGTTGGATAAATCAACACTACATGCATTGGCATGAGCTAAACCAACTGTTACGCACGGATCATTATTATTTTTCGTTTGTATAAACATTTTTCATATGTATGATCATTTTTTTGACTGAAGTGTGTATTATGTTTTCTATGGTCAAAGGGACATAATCCGAGTTATCGAAACTACAATTTTTTAGGAGTTTGCCTTCTCTTGTATAGAGACACGTTCGGTCTATAATTTCTTGAACGAAGCGTGACCACATCTCCTTATTTGGTAGTACCAGTCAACTATGGTAGATGTCTGAAACCTTTCTTAACGCTTCTTTTCATGACCATAAAAGGCGCGATTCTATAAGACTTTTATCTCGAATGTTCTTAGAATCGTCTTATTGTGAACGGCAACTCAGAGATTGTCGTTCTGCGCATGTCAAAAGCTGGGAGTTCGTTCTGTGTGTTCCGCCCAGTTGGGGAGTTGAGAAATGGTTTAAGAAGCGAGCAGACGCGACCTGCGTCTTGTGATTCTCTGAGGGAAATACATTGTCGTTGTGAGTTAGTTAGCTAACTAGACTATTTCCCAGTATTATTCACGCCTGCCTGGAGGCATATGTTCATGGTTGATTTTCCGAAATAAGGTAATTCCTCTTGTATCGAACTTTATGCTATCATCTAGAGGTTCGTCATTTTGTCGCCTATTTGCTCGCCTGCGTGATGCAAAATGGAGAGGTACTTTGACTAGGATTAAGTCACCGGTATCTGTATACCTGAACTAGTTAAATATATATGGGTCGCTCTAGACCAACAAGACTATTGTCTGTGTTCCAGGATTCGTTATATCAGAGATCACGTCCAAGTCAGATGGTTAGACTTAGGAACATTATAAAGGTCGAGCTGACCTGTAGCCCATGTATGCTATTCACGTGCAGACAGTGAACGGACTTATTGTATACAACTGATCTGCTAGCATCAGAATGGGAGCATTTATTATTGTTTATGAACATTGAAGATCTGTAGCTGACACTGTTGCAGAAGTTATAGAAATTATTATTATTTATACAGCTTCACGAACTAGAACTCTATGATTTATGAATTTCTGAATCTATTGAACTGTGATGTCTTATGACGCATATATACAACAGCTGTCATTGCTGACTACAGAAATTGTTTTCAATGTGCCATATCATCTTGCTGAACTCGTTAACTATGTTGATGTCATAAGTATCATGACTGTTTTGTGGCGTGCAATAAATGGAAGAAACTTATACAACGAAGTTACCCTTTCTATGACTCTACACGTCATGTTGCCTGTGTGATAACCCTGTGAACTGTTCCGGTCTCAGGGGTACTGTTGCAGGTTCAGAAGGTCAAGTGCCGGTTAAATCAATTTAGAAGATTCAGAAGGTCAAGTGCCGTAACAACTGTTGCAGTATTAGAAGCTCTTTTCCTTCGTCATGGCTGTTTATGGGAGCAGAAGTTAATCAACGTTGGATCATTATCCTCAGAATGCTGATTACATCCTGTTCTGCACCGTGCTGACGCTGGATTTATAGAAGTTAAGTGGCCTGTTTTGTTTGTGAACTGTGCCCTTATGTTCTAACTGAGCCTTCTGTACTTTCACACTTTCTCCTATTGTTTTCATGATACATGTTTATATGTTATATGTTATTTGTTATTTGTATATTTATATGTTTATATTTCAGCGGGTTTTCTCGGTTGGGCGGTGTCTTTCAGTGAAGATACCACGTCACAGAGGTTCTACTGTTAGCGTTTTCGTTAGGGACTGTGCGAATTTCCTACAGTGAAATTTGCTAGCGACAATCGTTGCTATATCTGTTTAGTTGTGACGAGTTGTGCTTTATTTTTGTTTCTTGTATATATATATTTTTTTTCTTTTTTCTTTTCTCTCTTTCTTTGTGTTTTTTAGTTTCGATTTCGATTGTTTGTATTTGTAGGTCTCCCCTTTGCTATTATTCAGTTCTTTACGTATATTTTTGTGTATACACTGTAGCGTCATTTGTTAGTCATATCTTCGCATATTTATTTTTAGTTTTGCTGTTTGTGTATTTGACTTATGCGAATGTTTTCGTATTGTTTGATCTTTGTTGATTGTTTACATTGACTCTGATCTTTGTTATTGTTTACATTGACTCTGATCTTTGTTGTTGTTTACATTGACTCTGATCTTTGTTGTTGTTTACATTGACTTTGATCTTTGTTATTGTTTACATTGTTGGTGACCTTTGTTATTGTTTACATTGTCTTGTTATTGTTTACATAGTTCTTGCATAGTTAGCTTTCACTATTGTTAATATATGCTCATGCACTATTGGTCTATAGTGCACTTATCATAACTAACTGGTGTTTTTTGCTTATGCACTATTGTAGTGCAGTTATGATAAATAACTGATGGTTATGCACTGATTTGGGTAGTGCACTGTTAATTAAGAGGTGACTTGTGATATTATTATACATTTGATAATACAAGTTGGTGTCAACTCCTGTTTCCCACAGAGATTGGGTTCAACATAGAGATTATACAAGCAACTTTATTAAGTCTTGTTGCTATTTAACATTGAAATAAGATAATTAATTATTTCAGGTTCTGTACTCACATTTTAGACATCATGTCTACATTTGAGTACTTTATTGAGCAGGGTAAAGCCCTTGGGAAGACAGGTGATAAATTAGAAGAATTTGCGACTGTTCAATATGCCAAGGCATTGAAGTCGGAAGAAAAGAAAATGAAAGAACAAACTGAACAAAAGAGAATAGAGGCTGAAATAGAACAAAAGAAACTGCAGATGCAGGTGGAGGAAAAAAGATTTCAAATGGAAATGGAAAAACAAAAAAGAGAAGCTGAAAATAAGAGACTTGAAAAAGAAGCTGAAAATAAGAGACTTGAAAAAGAAGCTGAAAATAAGAGACTTGAAATAGAGGCTGAAGAAAAAAAGTTACAGGCCCAGGCTGAAGAAAGAAAGTTACAGGCTGAGGCTGAAGAAAGAAGGTTACAAAGAGAGGCTGATGAGAGAAAAGCAAAAATGGAACATGATGAAAAAGTCTTAGCTTTAGAGTTAGAGAAGTTAAAGTTATTGAACACTGGTAATGCTAATGATGCAAATAAGGTGTCAAATAAGACTAATGCTAAGGATTTCAAGCTTAATCTACCAGCATTTAATCCCTCAATCGATGATATAACATTTTATCTAGATAGATTTGAAAGTGCATGTAATGTGCATAATATAGATAAAACATTATATGTGTATCATCTGTCCAAGATACTTAGAGGTGATGCTTTGACTTTGTTGAGTATGGTAGATGTGCCTGACAAAAACAACTATGAGGTTGTCAGGGCGGCATTGTTAAAGAAGTACCAACTTAACGAGGACGGATATCGTCTTAAATTTAAAACCATGTTACCAGAAACTGGAGTTGAATTCTCTGAATTCATCTCAGACATCCGTCTTACTTTTTTACGATGGGTTGAGTTGTCTAAGACAGAAAATACATTTGAAGCTCTTATGGATTTACTACTTAGAGATAAGGTTATGTCTTCTGTTAATGAAGCTTTTCTATCTTTTCTTCATGAGCGTAAGCCTAAAAACATAAAAGAAATGGAAGAATACTGTAGCCAGTATGTTACTGCGCATCCGCACATAACCATTAGTAACTCTAAGGTGAAAGAAGGTCTGCCAGTTGCTTCGGCAGCACCTTATGGCCCAAATTTTATGCGTAAATTTCAGGGTAGCCAGAAAAATTTCAATAAAAAGAGTAATCGTAATTATGCCCAGAACCATAGTGATCAATTCCAGGGTGATTCTTCTTCCCAGAACTGGAGACAACCTAATACTACACGTTATTCTACTCCGGTTAACTTTAGAAATTTTCACAAAGGTAATCGGTATAGAGGAAAATATTTTTATGCAGAGACCTCAATACCAAGATAATAGAGGTTCTCAACAGCATAGAGATAGTAATGACAGTTATGGAAACTGGAACTCAAACCAGGATAAAAATTACAGTAGGGACTTTAATGATAATTGCAGAGGCAATAATGGTCGCGGTAGATCGCAACATAAGAGAAAAAGATATCAACAGACAAACTCTGTTCAACAAGAATCTCAGGGAGCAGATAAACAGGTTAATAATGATAAAGACCATAATGCTATCGGATGCTCATCTTTTGATTTTGGTAGGGCAAATAAATGTATCCAATGCAGTACTTTATTTGATCCGAAAACCGTTAGTACTTTAAGCTGTGGTCATCCTTTGCCCGCTCTTCCTGCTAATGTTGCTCATGATGGGAGAGGTTCTCTTATATTACATAAGGGGCTAGTAAATAGTAATCCAGTCTCAGTGTTGTTTGATTCTGGATGTACTACTGTCGGCGTTAGGCAATCTCTTGTAGATCCATCCTGTGCTACAGGAAAAGTCATCAAATGTGTCACATTTGGTGGCACGTTAGAAAAGTATCCTACTGCTATAATACACATTGCTACTCCTTTCTTCACGGGAGAGGTCCACGCGTGTCTACTTCCAAACCCTATTGCGGACCTTATTATTGGTCGTATTCACGGAGTTAGGGAATGTACCCCACAGCAGATTGCTGTTTGGGAAGAGCAAAACATTGAAGCTACCAATGCGGTGGTCACAAGAGCACATGCTCTGGATCCACCTCAAACTTCATTAACTAATAATGATGAAGTAAATGACCAAGATAGTCACTTGACTATTACACGTGACTCATTTATCAAATTGCAAGAAGAAGATCCTTCTTTACAAAAATTCTTCATTCTAGCAAAAAAAGGTGATCCTAATCAGAACACTAATAGGAAATCTTGGATTTCTATGAAGAACGGCGTACTTGTACGTATGGTACAAGACTCGACTACGTCCACTCATTCACAAATTCTTGTGCCTAAGAGCATGAGATTGCAAATATTGCAACATGCTCATGACTCGCAATGTGCTGGACATATGGGTTTTTCCCGTACAAAGTCGAGGGTTCTTGCGGCTTTCTTTTGGCCATTTGTGAGCAAGGACATACGAATGTACTGTCGCTCTTGCAAAGTATGTCAGGAGGTCAAATCTAAAGGACCACGACATGCTGCGCCTATCCAGGCTGCTGACATTCCTATTCGCCCTTTTCAAAAAATGGCAATAGATATTATCGGTCCTTTTAGAATTAAGTCGGCTAGAGGACATCAATTTATCCTTACATGTGTCGATATGTGCACACGTTGGCCAGAGGCAATACCTCTCAAGAGCATCTCAACTGCTGATATCGCAGACGCTCTTTGGCTGATATTTTCTCGCTTGGGTTTTCCCGGAGAAATATTGTCAGACCATGGCACTCAACTTATATCAGACACTATGTCACAGGTAATGTCTATGCTACACATTAAAAGGTCTCTCAGCAGTATCTATCACCCAATGTCTAATGGGTTGGTCGAACGTTTAAATAGGACTCTGAAAACTTTACTTGGTAAAATAACTGAGGATCATCCTCAGGATTGGGACAGGGTCTTACCCGCGGCTCTCTTTGCGTATAGAGAGGTCCCCAATGAACATACGGGGTTTTCCCCTTTTGAACTTGTCTTTGGCGCGCAACCGCGCGGCCCTATGTCTTTACTTCACGATCTAATCACTGCCGATAATATTAGCGATGAGACTCAATCTTCTTATGAGTACGTCATTGCTCTTAGGCAAAAGATCATCGAGGCATGCAAACTAGCAACTTCGTCTTCAGAATTTGCTAAAGAAAAGGCAAGGCAGTTTGCAAATAAGAATAGATGTCTACGACAACTTTGTCCAGGTGACAAAGCTCTCGTTCTACTTCCTTCAAGGGAGAACAGACTTCTAATTGCATGGAAAGGTCCATATGCAATAGTCTCTAAAATTTCTGATGTTGACTATGTTGTCGATATTGATGGAAAGCATAAAACTTTCCACATAAATATGCTCACGGAATTTTATGAAAGACCTGACTATTTGCAGCCTATTTTCCAGGCTACGGACAATTCACAAGCAACTCATGGTCAGTACTCATCTCTGTCAGTTATACAGGATGAGGAAACTACTTTTTCTGATGTCAATCTTCCTCTTTCTATGGTCCCACTTTATTCTACGGAATCTTGGAAAAACGTGACCGTTTCTCCAAATCTTTCCGCTGAGGAACATCGACAAGTTTCTTCGATGTTGCAAACATTTCAGGATGTTCTTACAGACATCCCGGGACACACACATGTCATAGAACATGACATTGTGCTAACTGATCACAATCCTATCAGAGTCAGACCATATCCAATACCTATCCATTTCCAGTCTCAAGTCGAAAAAGAGTTGGATGAAATGATACGTTTGGAAATCATTGAACCATCCACTTCAGCATACTCTTCGTCTATGGTTATTGTTCGAAAGAAGGATAATAACATTCGCATTTGCGTAGATTATCGCAAATTGAACCAAGTTACGAAGTTCGATGCTGAACCTATGCCTTCATTAGAAGAGCTACTCAATAAACTTTCTAATTCTAGATTCTTTACCAAACTAGATTTGTCTAAAGGTTATTGGCAAGTCCCGCTAACTGAACGTGCCAAACCTTTTACAGCTTTTTCTACACCTAGGGGTTTATTCCAATGGAATTTCATGCCTTTTGGTCTTATGAACGCCCCTGCTACATTCGTACGCATGATGCGGCGAATTCTCGCATATCGTACAGATGTCATAGCATACCTAGATGATATCTGTCTATTCAGTGATTCGTGGGAAGATCACTATTTGGGTTTATACGAATTACTGTCTACTCTTCGCGAGTATAACTTGACTGCAAAACCCTCTAAAGCCTTTATAGGATTTAGCGAGATTTCTTTCCTAGGTCATCGGGTTGGTCATGGTCTTTTAAAGACAGAGGACCACAATGTTTCAAAAATACTTAACATTTCGGTCCCTAAGACGAAGAAACAAGTAAGGAGTCTATTAGGTTTGATTCAATTCTACGGACGATTCATTCCGAATCTGTCCTCCATTATGGCACCGCTTTCTACTTTATTGAAGAAAGGGTCGCCTAATCTGATCCGCTGGTCTAAAGAATGTCAATCCTCATTGGACCAGGTTAAAGCCCTATTTTCATCTCCACCTATTCTTAAGTTACCTACTATTGAGAAGACTTTTGTTCTTCGAAGTGACGCCTCGTCAACAGGGATTGGGGCAGCACTAATGCAGGAGTATTCTGATACTTTGCATCCGGTGATGTATATCTCTAGGAAATTAAACGCTGCAGAAAAGAATTACTCGGTTTTAGACCGTGAGTTATTGGCTATGGTATGGTCTATTCTGAAGTTACAAAGATTTCTTCTAGGCGCACATTTCATTGTGGAAACCGACCAGAAAGCGCTTACTGCTATACAGAGCAAAAACTTGAAGAGCTCGAGGTCCACTCGTTATGCCATAGCTCTTCAACCATTTCATTTCTCGGTTCGAGCTATCCGTGGTTCGGATAATGTAATGGCAGACATTCTGTCCAGATGTCCACACGATTCCACATGATTCTTCTGTCATATATATATATTTCCTGATATACAATCCAATGTTATAATGACATGTTAGTAGATTTTGTCTCACTTTTTTTTTTTGAGGGAAATTTATAACATTGTACCATGTAATTATTTAAGAAGGCTTAGTTAGTGATATACGGGCCAAAAGATCACTCGGCCACATTTAAATAAATTATTTTCAGGATTGTATTAAGAAATTTACCAGTTGTCTTTAAGATTTGTGTTATTGATATTTTCGCAGCACATCATTGAAGTCTGCGAGTTTATGTCCATTGTGGAACTTTGAGGATATCAAGTCCTGTCCTACATTGGGAGCGGATGATGTCCACATCTTCTTCTATTGAATGTTTTATGTCACCGAAGATCAACACATGTATTACTTATTAATTACTGTTACTTTATATAATGTAATAATATAGTGCGGTATATTAGTAAATTACACCGCTATTTGCAACACATTGTATGATAACACATAATATATTTAATTTCATATATTGGTATGAGAATAATTTGATTGTCATTATGTTGTTGCCATCATTGTGGCGTGTGTTGGTGGCACCTTCCTGGAATATATCAGCGTATACTTAGATAAATTTTTTCTCTAAGGATCTGAGATATGATCTCAGTGTCGCTCCATGCGTTGAGCTAATTTGTTAGGTATATATCCACGCATCATACGTGCGTTAGGAGCCTAGATTTTTTCCGGCTCCAGGATTTAAAAAAAAAAAAATGTTTCATTTTTTTTTTCCCGGGAGGGTGCGGTAATGTTACGCACGGATCATTATTATTTTTCGTTTGTATAAACATTTTTCATATGTATGATCATT
The DNA here is from genome assembly GCA_024509875.1 of Oreohelix idahoensis. Lineage (NCBI taxonomy): Eukaryota > Metazoa > Mollusca > Gastropoda > Stylommatophora > Oreohelicidae > Oreohelix > Oreohelix idahoensis. The sequence goes on from JAMPIV010003779.1 coordinate 42,453, forward strand.
TTTTTGACTGAAGTGTGTATTATGTTTTCTATGGTCAAAGGGACATAATCCGAGTTATCGAAACTACAATTTTTTAGGAGTTTGCCTTCTCTTGTATAGAGACACGTTCGGTCTATAATTTCTTGAACGAAGCGTGACCACATCTCCTTATTTGGTAGTACCAGTCAACTATGGTAGATGTCTGAAACCTTTCTTAACGCTTCTTTTCATGACCATAAAAGGCGCGATTCTATAAGACTTTTATCTCGAATGTTCTTAGAATCGTCTTATTGTGAACGGCAACTCAGAGATTGTCGTTCTGCGCATGTCAAAAGCTGGGAGTTCGTTCTGTGTGTTCCGCCCAGTTGGGGAGTTGAGAAATGGTTTAAGAAGCGAGCAGACGCGACCTGCGTCTTGTGATTCTCTGAGGGAAATACATTGTCGTTGTGAGTTAGTTAGCTAACTAGACTATTTCCCAGTATTATTCACGCCTGCCTGGAGGCATATGTTCATGGTTGATTTTCCGAAATAAGGTAATTCCTCTTGTATCGAACTTTATGCTATCATCTAGAGGTTCGTCATTTTGTCGCCTATTTGCTCGCCTGCGTGATGCAAAATGGAGAGGTACTTTGACTAGGATTAAGTCACCGGTATCTGTATACCTGAACTAGTTAAATATATATGGGTCGCTCTAGACCAACAAGACTATTGTCTGTGTTCCAGGATTCGTTATATCAGAGATCACGTCCAAGTCAGATGGTTAGACTTAGGAACATTATAAAGGTCGAGCTGACCTGTAGCCCATGTATGCTATTCACGTGCAGACAGTGAACGGACTTATTGTATACAACTGATCTGCTAGCATCAGAATGGGAGCATTTATTATTGTTTATGAACATTGAAGATCTGTAGCTGACACTGTTGCAGAAGTTATAGAAATTATTATTATTTATACAGCTTCACGAACTAGAACTCTATGATTTATGAATTTCTGAATCTATTGAACTGTGATGTCTTATGACGCATATATACAACAGCTGTCATTGCTGACTACAGAAATTGTTTTCAATGTGCCATATCATCTTGCTGAACTCGTTAACTATGTTGATGTCATAAGTATCATGACTGTTTTGTGGCGTGCAATAAATGGAAGAAACTTATACAACGAAGTTACCCTTTCTATGACTCTACACGTCATGTTGCCTGTGTGATAACCCTGTGAACTGTTCCACTACCACATACACAGCAACATCCTAAATCAGAGAAGACACCTACATCTTACACTTTAATACCAGGTGTCGATAAGGGTGGCAAGTTACCACTTCAGCTCAAATCCACCCTTATCACCAACATTATTCTGAACTGGATTATTGTCACCCACATGTACGACAGCATTTGAACGTTCAGGGTTTCTCGACTGTCTAAAATTATTGTTCTGCTGAGAACCTCTATTATTAAAGGAATTGTCATTATTCCTATAAAATGACCTTTGTCCCCTGTCTGATCTGGCACTATATCCTCCTCTATTTTGATAATCATTAGGCCTGAATGAAGACTGTTGATAATTATATCCATCATTATAAGAGTTATAATTTCTTTGAGGCTGTTGGAATTTATTGTTAAAATTATACCTGCCTCTGTTTTTTCCATAGTTATGGATTTACTCTATAGTTTTTGTTTATGCTGTTTGATATATGCCTAGGTGTATTATAATTTACAGCCCTGGCAGATGCCACTGGCAAAGAATCCTTAATATTATTCGTACTCAGGTTTCTACTTGGATGTGCCACTTGAAACTGACGACCAAGGGTTTCAAGGTTAGACAAATTTTGGGGTTTCCTGTCCTGCAGGAATGAAAAAAAAGTCTCCACTAATAGAGGACAAAACCTTGTCTCTTAAAATCAAATCAGATAGTCCTACAAATGTTTTCTCAATCTTGGACAAATCAATCCATCTAGAAAATTAAAGCTTAATAGATGAAATAAATTCAGTAAAATATTTTGCTGAATCTGGTATCAGTGACTTAAATTTCATCCTATAGCCATTATCATCTAACTGATACCTCTTCAGTAACATGGTTTTGATAGCATCATAGTCTTTTCTAGTCTGATCATCTAAAGTACAGACTGCAGTAAGTGCTTCACCCACCAATAAGTTCATTAGCCTACTGGACCAGGTAGCCTTATCAATTTTAAACTCTTGGCAATAGGTCTCATATCTATTCAGATAGCATGAAATGTCATCTAAATTTGAGTTAAATTTTGACAAATTTAACTTAAAAGTGGAAGAATAATCTTTCTTCTCAGTACTACCATTCATAGGATTAACCTGTGGTTGTTGAATTCTTAATTTCTCTAATTCAAGCTCAGCCAATCTAAGTTCCTGTTGTGCTCTGATTTCAGCCTGAGCCTGTTGAATTTTTAACTCAGCATGAGCATAGGCTAATTTTCTTTTTCAAGACCCATTTCTTCTGCTCTTCTTCTTTCCTCAAGAGCCATTTCATCTTGTCTTCTGTTTTCAGCTAATTCTTCTTCTCTCCTTTTTTCAGCTAATTCTTCTTCTCTCCTTGTTTCAGCTAATTCTTCAGCTCTTCTTGATTTAGCTAATTGCAATTCTTCAACAGCTTTCTTCTCCTCTCTATCCAATTGTCTTTGATCTCTGAGCTCCTTCTCCACATAGGTCCTTAAAATCTCACCTTCCATACCAAACGCTTTACGAAGTTTCATGAAATACTCTGCAGTAGCCATGATTTACAATTATTGTGCTTTTCAATAGCTATACAATAATGTAAATATAATATGATGAATATGTCAGCAATATATTCAATATCTATTTCACCACTTCAAAATCAACCAACTGTATGTAATAGTAGCTATTATAGTAGATGTTTTATATGGAGCAATAAAAAGACAGAGATACAAACAAGATGACTAAATACAGTGACAGGAGCTAAATGAAGAAAATGCAAAGGAAAAGATAAGGCAGAAGTATCAGAACTATTGAACAATTGAATAAAATGCAGCTCTATCACACATATGACAAGACAAGCAAGAATTTACAACATGTATGACATCTAATAACTGAGGGATAGTAAGATAAGAGCAACAGTATCACAAACAATAATGGATAATAACTGAATAAAACATTACAATTAACTTTACCCCAAAAAACAAACTTGCCAATTAACAATACTATACAACTAACAATCAGAGGTAATGGTAATCTCAATAGCAGCACGTAATTTACAGCTTTGTAATGTCGGCCCCACTATTTGAGAAAATCATTTTAAAAAACCCTAAAGAACGCTTATGAATTCTCTCGACCAGGTATGAAGAAAATTCACAAGTCCTACCAAGCTCCCACTACAACAGAAACATAAATGCACAAAAATACCTATAATATGAGAAAAGAACCTTGGCAAACATGATAATCAGCATCACAGGCTGTATGTAACTATAAATTCACTTATCTGATTTGCCAGTAAAAATTCCTCCAGGTTTCAGCTCCTTTTCCTCCAAGAACGATGAAAACCAGACAGAGTAGACCAAGTTAGGTCTAAACTTCATGCACAGCTAACTCGAACAGGACTTCGTTTTGGTCCGTCGTAAACTTGAGAAATCGCCATCTTCGGCATCAAACTTGAAAATTGGCAGTAAAATCTTGCAGCAAATACTTGCTACTGGAATATATTCAGCTGCTGCAGCGAACTAGAAGCTTGAAATTGAAATTTTTGTTTCTGCAACCTTACACCGGCTAGCAGACGACATCCGGCGCCATTTTGAAAAAAAATTGATTTTCTTCTTCATAAGAGCAGTCAATACTTTTTATTGCAGCTCAGATCCTTTGGCTTGGCCCCCATTGTTGCGAGCTGGACGAAGAAGGTCCCCATTGTTAAGGTGGTTATGTGGCGAGAGGGTTCTTCTTATATATTATTGAAGATAACTGGCACACTGACTCATAGCAGGTGCAGTAAGTAATATGGCATGCAGTCCACGAAACACAATCCCAAACTTCAACATCAACGATGCATCAAAGGCCAGTTTGGACGTTTGGACAACATATTTAATAACAGCTCGAAGCTCCAATTAATTCATAGATGAATAGGCTCATAGGGTAATGGCATTAACTAGCCAGTCTTTAACGTCGCTATACAGTTTGCTACTTAAAGAATGTCCTCGACATCTTCATGTAGATTTTATTTTAAAGTTCACACTTACTTGTATAATATTCAGCATTCCATTCTCTCTATAATTCTAGCATCGACCCAGTGAAGTATATGGGCGATCTAGAGGTCGAAAAACTTTAAGAATCTGTAGAAATTAAGACATCTAGGAGCTTGACACATATGCGTCCGTCCACCGTGACATACACACAGAAAAAGGCCCAGAATGATCTTTCACGTCTGCCAGCTTAGACCGGAGACCTTTGCTACTACGCCCCAAAAGGCAGTGACGTACTTCCGGGTAACCCATGGATACAGTACATCAATAACATGGTCCGCAATCGAGTCTTATACAATATCGGCAAATATGTTATGAGTTTTAATTATAACAGTAACATTATTCCTCTATAATTTGTGCACTCTTGTAAATTTCCCTTCTTAGGCAACTTAACCAGATATCCTTCATTCCATTCTGCTGGTATCTCTTCCTTTTCCCAGACTATACCAAGTAATTTATATAACATCTCTGTAGCCGTGTCGATATCTGCTTTGATGGCCTCTGCTGGAATGCCATCTGGTCCAGACGCTTTTCCATCTCTTAGAAGCTTTATGGCTTTCTTTATTTCTTCCTTCGTTGGTTTTCACCGTTAATTTATAGCTCTTTTTCTGGTGGGTTTTGTGGAGCTGGTCTATTGAGAAGGTCCTCAAAATATTCTGTCCAACTCTTCATTTGCTCTTGTATATTGCTGAGCAGTTTTCCATTCTTGTCTTTTATGAAGCAACTTGTTTGCTTGTATTTCCCTGTTAGCTTCTTTGTGCTGTACAGTTCTCTCATATTTCCTTTGGCTGCAGCATCTTCTGCCTCTCTTGCCAACTCCTCAATATACTTCCTCTTGTCTCTTTTGATACTACTTTTTACTTCTTTGTTTGCTTCTGTATACACTTCTTGAGCCTTGGCTTAGGAACTTCTGGTTTTGCTTGTGTTTAAATCTGCTTTCTTGTTTTTTTTTTCTGTCTTTTATCTTATTGATGGTTTCTGTTGTTATCCATGCTTTTTGTTTTCGTTCCCTTTTCCCCAGTATTTCTTCACATGTCTCATTCCATACAGTTTTGATTTGCTGCCAATAGTCTTCTGTATTCTCTACATCTTCCAGCTGTTGGAGCACTTGGAATTTGTTGGATATTGTGACCGCAAATTTGTCTCTTGTTTCTTTATTTCTTAGATGTCCTACATTAAATTGTTGTCTATAATTGTGCATTGTTGCATATTTCTCGAGTTTAATTTTTACGTTGGCTATCAGAAGGTGGTGATCTGATGCCACATCTGCTCCTCTGTATACCTTTACATCCTGCATTGATGATCTAAACTTCTTGTTTATGCATATATGATCAATCTGATTTTCTGTTCTATGGTCTGGCGATATCCATGTTGCCTTGTGTATTCTCTTATGTGGAAACATGCTTCCTCCTATAGCCAGTTGATTTGAAGCACAGAAGTTTAGAATAGTTCCCCATTTTCATTCATTATTCCTAGCCCATGTTTTCCCATGACTTCCTCAAATCCGGTGTTGACTACCTATCTTTGCATTCATGTCACCCCTCAAAATTGGGATGTCTCTTCTTTTTACTTTTTCTATAATTTCCTGTAGTCTAGTATAAAATGCTTCTTTCACAGACTCTTCTTTGTCATTAGTTGGTGCATAACATTGGATGACATTTACATTTATTTTCTTTTTAGCTGTTTTAAAAGTAGCTGTTATTATTCTGGGTCCAACAGCTTTCCATTCAATGAGTGCTTTCTGTGCTTCTTTAGATAACATAAGAGCTACCCCTTCACTGTGGTGTGAACTTTCGTCTTCATGTCCTGAGGACAGCACCAATTCACATGTGATGAGTTTCTTCTTGTCTACCCCCTTCCACTTTGTTTCACACATTCCCAGAACCTCGATTTTATATTCCCTCATTTCTGCTGCTACTTGTGCCACTTTCCCTTGTTCGTTTAATGTCCGAACATTCCAGGTGCCAAATCTGGAAGTTCTCCTAGAAGAAAGAAGGTAAGTCAGTAACACAGACTCCTTTCGGCTTTCTCTGTGTGGCACCATACGCCTCCCTGCGAGAGGACCTTCCCATGTCTTGGATGGCTGTGTTTTATTTTCCTTAATTGACTTGTCCATGTGTGTTGAAGTTTTTTGTGGTTTACAGGACGGGGTAACCAGCTCCATGCCCAACCCTTCTTAGTCGCTTTCTACGACATGCATTACAGGGAACAGTGTTACTATTCTTTGCTCCCCTTTCGCGCCCCGGTAACACATGGGTGCAATAATCTAATACTTACATCAAACTACAAAGGAAATCACCACTTAAATGATGTCTATCAAGATGGCTGCCAGATCTCACACAAGCAAGTGGCACGTGGCGCTTGGATCTATTTAATTTCTATTTTTCTTTATTTAACCCTAAAATTCCTGAGTTATATTAATATTCCAAGCGATACTTAACTAGTCACCAATTACTTGATATTAAATGTAATAAGCTATTACTTAAATCAAACTAAAAAGGAATCTCCACTTATCTTTATTATGTCTTTCAAGCGCATTTAATAGAATTCCTAAGTTATAATAATACTTCTAGCTAACAATTACGTAGTCACCTAAAACTAACTGCAATAAGCAAATACTAAAGATAGATAACGCCATTAGGCGTGATGGGAACAACGGTAAAGAAAATCTATTCGCTGTTGCCCTTAAGACGCCACTAGGCGTAATGGCCACTGACTGCTTTGCCGGTCGTTGGCTAAGGACGGAAGAAGAAGAAAGATAGATAAAAAGTATATCAACTTATCTGAAAACTTGAGTAATTCGATGAATTTCTCCACTGTGTCTCGTCTTAAAAAGGACGTATTAGCCTTGTGTAATTTTTTAGCAAAAAAAGTGTCCGCTTCGGAAGTCGAATGTGTTGCAATTGTGAATGGAGGTCTCCGTCTTGTTATACGTTGAGAGCAGATGCATAAGGGAACACTTACGATTGGTTCGTTTTGGTCTTCAAAGATTTCATCCTTCCAAGGAAAACTGTGTATTTTCCTTACATACTTCTTCTCTGCACAACTACACTCTTCTATCCATTGCTTTCTCCTATACCTCCATGTAGCGGGTCCTTTTTCGATTAGAAGGAGATACTGGACTCTGATGTCCATGGCGTCTAGGTTATTGAACTACAGTCCATTTAGCAGAGTTCTAAGAAACGTACTTGACAGTTGAAACAGTATAAAACTGAATAATGCCTGGTGAACGTTTCACACATGTAGAATTTAATTACAATGACTGGCTCCTTTTAAAATGCATCAAATGTACAAGACATAAGCTCTCATCAGCCTGTCTATAAGTACGTCTAACGTCTGTAGACTGGCATAACACTGTCAGTTGTAATTTAGCTGAATTTCTTTAATATTTTATAATATACTTTCCTTCCACATTCCTTCAGCACTGACATGACCATATAAAATACAATCAGACTAGGTTCTATCTCGTAGACTACCTAGCTGACATACACCTATAAAACAAGTACTTCAAGTACATACCCAGGAGCACAGAATACACAGCATTCTCACAATGGAGACACGGTGACGAGCTCTTCAGAACCGTCATAGCCCACAAAACCACGTCCGCTCGGAAAATACCCATACAATCGTGACGTCCTTCCTGTGTTGTCGTAACAAAGATTAATAAATAGGAAATCAGCCCAACAAACCAAGTTTGAGGGCGACCGAAAATGGTGTTATGAAATGAGTCATAACAACTACTCTTCCCCACCCCCACCCCCTCCCCCCCCCACCCCCCCCCCCCCCCCCCCCCCCCCCCCCCCCCCCCCCCCCCCCCCCCTTCTCTCCCCCCCCGGTCAATAATGTCGAACGGAGTAGACATTATTGGGGTATGAGACAAATTACTTCTGAGTTGAGAAAAAGGTAACATATTATGTTACTGCTGCTATGACCATGCATAGACCCATGTTTGTGCCGAATGGAGGCAATTTAACACGCAAGGTGTGGAGAAACAGTGTACACTGCAAACCCAATGTCTATCAAAACAGCTCCAAACACTTTAACATAATAATGAGGTCATAAGCAGTAGTCAGTCAACATGTAACATAAACAATGCATATATACCAACATTCATTCACATTCCAGTAAGTCATAAACTCCTACTGTACACGTCACCTTAGTCAAAGAATGTTAATCAAATAAACATTAATGCTAAGTGCATGAATTAATCAATATTAATCAGTAGAGAAATATATAAGAGGCAGACAATAAGCACATACAAAGTGTATGACTGCGACATTATGTCAATATATGTATCTTGTATTTAATGACTGCTGTGTCAACTTGTATCATATAATAATATGACCCGTTAATAAAGAAATAATTATCATAGTAAGGCGCAATGTGCTCAAATGTCTTAACACCTTAAATGTCCCATGAAGTGAATCTTTTGTGCTCAGAGATCACTTAGAATAGGCACAGTTAATTAGTTTACTTTCTTCATGTAGGGAAAAATGGTGATCTTTTGCATAGGCTTGAAGCCATTTCACGTGCAAAGTCCTGTAAAGCATGAAGTTTTCTGTAGAATCGATAAGTTAATCTTGTCCACGATTGTAGTCCAAACAATCATTAGTAGACCGAAAAAATGTACACTCGAGAATCCTGAAGCACATTCACGCAGAATAGTTCAGCATATCATAGTGTAATTATCTCCCTTGGAAATCTTGTATTGTTTTCAAATAATGAGTTATGTCCCTTCTGAAACCAAATTGATACAGAAAGTTATATCTTGACAACTTGTAAAAACGTTCTCGAATTGAATTTTCTGGAACTGTTTGTAGAAAAGTTTCCTATTACACCTGTGTAACCGCCTGTTTTGTAACGGCCACCATAAATGTAACGTACTGGTTATGCGTGATGTAAAAGCTCGCAGAGTGAACGTGTCGTTTATCACATGGACTGTGTAATGTTGCGGTGTCGATGTAGGTCACCAGAAATGTAACGGCCAAGAATGTAACGGCCACCAGAGTGAGGCACTGCCAGGGGTACTATGGTCACTCACAGTAAACAGCGTACAGGTTGTAGATCTGTGATATTGGTATTATGATGTGCTGAGTGTGGGTGTAGATGAGAACACGAATGCTTGAGGCTCTTAGTTAAGTCAATAATGCACCCATACACTCACATGCAGTAGTCAATGATGAATTGAAGACTGTTGGCACGTTTCAAACATTTATTTACGAAACTGACAGTAGCATCAACAGGACAGTCAAATCGACGAGATCAAGGACTTCACATAGATAATAAATGACTGTTAAATGTCTGGTAATCAAAGGCTTGCATCATACATCAACGAGGACATACCCAAACATCATCTGTCCTAATGTTACAATATGTAATGTAGCTTCCGTACCATTGACTCAGCGCGTCAGGTACTTCATTAGCTCTGTCGTCCAACAAACGAGCTCCTAAATTGCGTAGCAATAATACATAAGGCTGTTATTCAACTGGCATAGCTCGCCAGGTATATTTCCTCTTGCTGAAAAATATTGGCCGTAATACAGGGCCTCAATATGTAGACAGCTGTGTATCCTTTTTTAGCAGGCACGATCAAACCATGCTAAACATATATATATATATATATATATATATATATATATATATATATATATATATATATATATATATATATACCGCCAACCTGCGGCGTCCACAATTTATCATCATCATTAGGCTTCTGTTCACTTGAAAACATATAGTCTCATTTGGCTAGAACTAGAAGCAAAGAAGAAATTCTGTCTCTCAAGATCTGTGAGCATCACTCACCGATAGGTAAGTTCAAATGTTCTGCAGCCAAAGGCACAGTAATAAGAATGTTATTTACCTTCATACAGAATCTTCCGGATACACCCTTAACAAACAATCACTGGGGAAAACATTGACATTTCAGTCATATCGAAACTTTTCAATCCCCATGATGATATAGAGAAAAATCACAAACGGACATCATCGTCCAACAGCCCAGATCACAATCTAGATGACGGAAGTCACAGTTCGCGCTCAGAACTCTGCGCATGCCTAGACAGCATAAAAATGAGCATCGTTCAGACAGATCAACGACAACGATTGAAAGAAAGAGAAGATAACCCTTTAAACACCTGTCATAGAAGTTAATACCCAATTATCCCACTTTGACCAACAAAGTTTTACAACAAAAGTATTAAGTAGATTTACCTATATGACTCCATCAAAACGACAAAAGTATAAAATAGATTTACCTATTATGACTCCGTCAAAAACGACAGCAACATACTACCGCACTCACAGTATAAAAAAATGACCCATTTTTTAAAAATATATCAATGAGCAAGATACCACAAGCTCATGACACATGAATAATGCGCCAATGAAAGAATAAACCGGAGAGAATCAAATCACTCACCAAATAATAGAAAATATCTTCGGGAAGGTACCATCAAAGAAACCTCAGTTGCTGGCGATACTAACAAAAATTACATAACTATCAAACAATTATGCAATACTATAATCATAGCAATGACTAATGACAATCTATCTGAAGAAGTCATATCAATATACAAATTACAATGTTATACCATTAATATATGTAATGGATGGACATGACCAAATTTATTAAATTCCTTACACATTATCTAACAATAGATGTATATTATATACAAATAAGTGCTGCGATTTCTTGAACAAAAGTAAGGTATGGCGTTATCATGGTTCTCACAAGCGCTCCGTACTTGGTACTAGTTTGCACTGAGAACAATATAAATGACATTAATTAGTAACATGCTATAATGCACTATAGTCACTACAAAATTATCTAAATATTATATGTGGCCATTTTAAAATTTTTCCTTTTCTTATTTTTTTGGCCTTTATTTTATGTTAACCCTAACCTTCGACATTACACCAAAGATAGTAATAGAGAAAGAAAACAATCAATTCACTAATCTAAGGTGAAACAAATGTATTAATGTATATTATGAACAGTCATGAGTGTGGAAATGTATCATGAAATCTAGGACACAAGACTTAAGTGGAATCATGTGGGCATCTAGACAGTATGTCCGCCATCACATTATCCGAACCACGGATAGCCCGCACCGTGAAATGAAAAGGTTGAAGAGCAATAGCATATCGAGTAGATCTCGAGCTCTTCAAATGCTTGTTCTGCATAGCTGTAAGAGCTTTTTGGTCGGTTTCCACAATGAAATGCGCGCCTAGAAGGAATCTTTGTAGCTTAAGAATGGCCCAGACCATAGCTAACAATTCACGGTCTAAAACCGAATAGTTCCTTTCTGCCGCATTTAATTTCCTAGAGATATACATCACAGGATGCAGTGTTCCTGAATACTCCTGCATAAGTGCCGCCCCGATCCCAGTGGAAGAGGCATCACTACGAAGGACAAAAGTCTTATCAATCGATGGTAGTCGTAAGATAGGAGGAGATGAGAACAAATTCTTAATCTGATCCAATGAAGATTGGCATTCTTGAGACCAGCGCACCATGTTAGGAGAACCTTTTTTCAATAAAGTTGAAAGAGGTGCCATAATGGAGGACAGATTCTTAATGAATCGTCCGTAGAATTGTATTAATCCCAAGAGACTACGTACTTGCTCTTTTGTTTTAGGAACGGAGATATTTAATATCTTAGAAATGTTTTGGTCCTCTGTCTTCAATAGACCATGACCAACACGATGACCTAGGAAAGAGATTTCACTAAACCCAACAAAGGCTTTAGAGGGTTTTGCAGTCAAATTATGCTCGCGTAGAGTAGACAGTAACTCATTTAAACCCGAATAGTGTTCTTCCCAAGTGTTGCTGAAAAGACAGATGTCGTCTAAGTATGCGATGACATCTGTACGATATGAGAGAATTCGACGCATCATGCGTACGAAAGTAGCTGGGGCGTTCATCAGCCCGAAAGGCATACAATTCCATTGATACAAACCTCTAGGTGTTGAGAAAGCAGTGAAAGGTTTGGCGCGTTCAGTTAACGGAACTTGCCAATAGCCTTTCGACAAGTCAAGTTTAGTAAAGAATCGCGATTTAGAAAGTCTAGTAAGTAGATCTTCCAATAAAGGCATAGGTTCAGCATCAAACTTCGTAACCTGGTTCAATTTGCGATAATCGACGCAAAGACGTATGTTATTGTCTTTCTTTCGAACAATAACCATGGACGAAGAGTATGCTGAAGTGGATGGTTCAATTATTTTCAATTGTATCATTTCATCCAATTCTTTCTTGACTTGTGCTTGGAAATGAATAGGGATAGGATATGGTCTTACTCTGATCGGATTATGATCAGTAAGTATTATGTCATGTTTGATAATATGTGTGTGTCCAGGAATGTCGGTAAGGACATCCTGAAATGATTGTAGCAAAGAAGATACTTGACGCTGTTCCTCAAAAGACAAATTAGAAGAAACCGTAACGTTTCTCCATGATTCCGTAGAATTGAGTGGAATCATAGGAAGAGGTAGATTAACATCTGAAAACGTAGTTTCCTCCTCCTGTATAACCGACAAAGATGAGATATGACCATGTTGGACTGGAGAATCGTCCGTCGCCTGGAAAATAGGCTGCAAATAGTCTGGTCATTCAATAAATTCCGTAAGCATATTTATATGGAAGGTTTTATGCCTTCCATCAATATCGACATCGGAAATTTTTTGAGACTATTCTATGTGGACCTTTCCATGCAATGAGAAGTCTGTTCTCCCTCGAAGGAAGTAAGACAAACGCTTTGTCTCCAGGACAAAGTTGACGTAGGCGTCTCTTCTTATTAGCGAATTGCCTCGCCTTTTCTTTGGCAAATTCGGAGGATGAAGTCGCTAACTTGCATGCTTCGATAATCTTATGCCTGAGAGCAATGACATACTCATATGAAGATTGAGTGTCATTGTCAATATTATCGGCAGTTATCAAATCGTGTAGCAAGGACATAGGACCGCGCGGTTGCGCGCCAAAAACTAGTTGAAAGGGAGAAAACCCCGTATGCTCGTTGGAAACCTCTCTATATAGGCAAAGAGAGCCGCGGGTAAAACCCTCTCCCAATCCTGAGGATGATCCTCAGTAATCTTGCCAAGTAAGTTCTTAAGTGTTCTATTAAGACGTTCAACTAACCCATTAGACATTGGGTGATAAATACTACTGAGAGACCTTTTAATATCTAGGATAGACATCACCTGCGACATAGTGTCTGATATCAATTGAGTACCATGGTCTGACAATATTTCTCTGGGAAAACCCAAACGAGAAAATATTAGCCAAAGAGCGTCTGCGATATCGGCAGTAGATATGCTCTTTAGAGGTATAGCCTCTGGCCAACGTGTGCACATGTCGACGCATTTTAGGATGAATTGATGTCCTCTGGCTGACTTAATCTTAAAAGAGCCAATAATATCTATTGCCATCTTCTGGAATGGTCGAATAGGAATGTCTGCAGCCTGGATAGGTGTAGCATGTCGTGGACCTCTAGATTTGACTTCTTGACAAATCTTACAAGATCGGCAATAAATTCGTATGTCTTTGTTTACGAATGGCCAAACGAAAGCCGCTAGAACTCTCGACTTAGTGCGAGAGAAACCCATGTTTCCAGCACACTGAGAATCGTGTGCATGTTGAAGAATTAAGGCTCTCATACTTTTATGCACAAGAATTTGAGAGTGCATAGATTTGTCTGAGTGTTGTACCATACGTACTAGTATACCATTCTTCGTAGTGATATATGATTTGTGAATTGTATTTTGATTCGGATCACCGTTTTTAGCGAGAAGAAAGTATTTATTTAGAGAAGAGTCTTCTTCTTGTAGTTTCACAAGCGAGTCATGTGAAATCACCAAGAGATCATCTTGGCTACCAACTTCATTACTATCATTAGATGAAGTTGAAGGAACAAGAGCTTGTGCTCTTGTTACAACCACATTGGCTGTTTGTATATTATGTTCTTCCCAAGCAGCAATTTGCTGCGGGGTACATTCCTTAACCCCGTGAATATGACCGATTATAAGATCAGCAATAGGATTAGGAAGAAGACACGCGTGGACATCTCCTGTAAAGAAGGGAGTATCCATGTGGATGATAGCAGTAGGATATATCTCCAAAGATCCACCAAATGTCCCACATTTAACCACCTTCCCTGTGGCACAGCAAGGATCTATAAGAGATTGCCTAACCCCAATAGTAGTACATCCAGAATCAAAAAGTACTGAGACTGGATCTCTCTATTACATAAAATAAGAGATCCTTTCCCGTCATGCGCAACTGTAGTAGCAGGAAGAGCGGGAAGAGGGTGACCACAAATTAGGGTAGATACTGTAGATGGCCCGAACAATGTTTGAGCATTGCGGGCACTTAGCAGCTGCTCCTCCCAAAATCGAAAGCAGAGCCAGTGATAGCATTAGAGTTTCTACTATCGCTCACTTGACTACAGGCTTCCTGAGACTCATGTTGTGCAGCGTTTGCCTGACGATAAGATTTCCTTTTGTTATGTCTAGGTCTGCCGCGATTATTATTTCCCCTGTAATTATCATTATATTGCCCATCATAACCATTATTCTGGTTTGCATCACAGTTTCCATAACCATCATCGTAATATTCTTGACGGCGACGATAATTATCTCGAGAAGAAAAACTCGGATAGTTTCTTTTGTGATAACCTTTGCGAAAGTGTCTAAAATTGTTAGACCCAACATTACGAGGACTATCAGCTCGTCTCCAATTCTTTGAAGAAAACCCACTGTGTGATGTATTGCTTTGATAATGAGTGTAATTCTGATTACTCTTCTTATTAAAGCTTTGCTTAGCACCTTGTAGTTTACGATTGTAATTAGAGCCATATGGTGCGGCCGAAGCAACTGGCAACCCTTCTTTCACTTTAGAATTGCTAACTGTAGCATGGGGATGCGCAGTTACGTACTGGCAATAATATTCCTCCATGTCTTTTATGTTCTTAGGTTTACGCTCATGAAGAAAAGCAAGAAAAGATTCGTTGACCGATGACATAACCTTGTCTCGAAGTAATAAGTCCATTAGGCCTTCATATGTTTTTTCAGTCTGAGACAACTCAATCCAACGTGTGAATGTACGACGTATCTTTATAATAAAGTCAGAGAAATCTGGCAACATTGTCTTAAGACGAAGACGATAATCTTCTTCTTTCAGTTGATATCTTTCAAGCAATGCTGCTCTGACAACATCATAGTTGGTCCTATCATGTTCCTCTATTGTCATAAGAGTAGTGTTACGTGCAGTCTTTGATATCTTACAATACATTTGTATGCTTGTTATGTTCGCAAATATTTTGTAAACAAAATAGATACTTTTTAGTGCTTAAGGAAAAGTCATTATTGAGTTACTTCCCTTGAAAGGAGTGTCGTCACTTTCAATCGAACTCCGCGGATGAATCCAGTTTTACTGCGATTTATTCTTTGTTTGGGTAGAAATAGGTTGTTCTTGCTTCAATGTATCTATGGCCTGAATTTATGTGTATTGTTTGTCTGGGTAGGACGAGTCTGTCTTATATCTGTATATCTTTACATATCTAAGTCGAACTATATGGTCTTTTGTCGTTGGAAAGGTCAAAGGGCTGTTCGGCGGATGTGTCGCTAGAGAGGTGTGATTTGGCTTCGCCCTGATGGGGGCTGTGATTTTTGTGTAGCGGCTTGTCGCCGGAAAAAGTGATCTCAGTATTTATGGGGAAAGTGATAGTCGTCTAGACCTATCGTGTATGCTTTACCCCAGTGTTTATTCTTATTGCCAAGGAATGGCAGAATCATATTTCTGATACCAAGGTAACAAAAGATTCTCCTTATGAACTCTCTTACGAAGCCACCGTTTTTTCGATAGGCACAATTTGTACGTCTGAGAGAATATATTTAACTAGATGAAGATGACATTCATTCCTAGCAGCACTATATCTTGTATGATGAAGTCAATTGTATCATGATAGAATCTACAGAGCTATGAGAACATTTAATAAATGACTAACTTTATCATTATCTGTATCCAAACGTGAGTGACAGCTCACGAGAGAAGCCATCTTGTATCCCAAATTATTTTGTGTGACTTTCAAGAAGAGAAAGGGATACCCCGTATTATCTGCTTGATGAGTCCAGAGATCACTGCTACACATGAGAACCCAGTACTAGCGTTCAATATGATTATATGAAAAATATGTGCTTTTTTGAATATTATTTCAAGGAATCTTCGCTAGACGAGGTTAGGTCTAGAAGCCATCTTGAAATGTTGTTTTTATAATCTGACGTGCTTTGTCAGTAAACTCAGATGATATATATAATATGGGCAATACTGAGAGCGTGTCTACTGAGAGTCCGTTATACTATTATTCTACATGAGTGCCCATGTAACATTGCAAGACCATTTATCCACTGTACCATGATGTATTATGCCAACCTGTGATTTGTCACTATCTGTGCTGTCGAGTGTGTACGTCCAATTAAACTGTAGTAAAGATACACAGTCGTTGGTGTCGATGACTTCCAGCCATACATGAGTGTGAGAAAAAGACCATTGTCAACACCACGAACTCTTCTTATCAGTTCGCATATTATAACTCACAATCTATGTTCTACACACCACTGCGTAGGTCGAGTTGACATTCCATACTCAAACCATGAGTTACACAACAACACAGCATTTAACTCTGGTGATGTTCTAGTGAGCTTATATTTATCAAACTGATGAGCAAAGAAATTAGAGTTATCAACTAGAGAGACTTTATCAAACTGGTGGCCAGCTTCTGGGTTTTGACCTCGCAGAAGTTGAGAAGTCAACAGACTACGATACCAGACCGTTTCCTGTATGGCTGATACGACACACTTGCAGTATTAGTTTGCTCTTTGTCAACACTTTCGTCACACGTGACCTGTTCAAGTGAATGCAGTATGTAGGTCCAGCGTTGTTGACATTTTTACACTTAGACATTGCAGAGTTTTCACAGTACTGAGAGATGATACTTTAAGGCCATAAACTGTCCTGTTGTTGAAAAGTTGTTGAACATAAAAAATGCCCTACTTTCATCGATGGATCTTCTTATGTTCTGCTAATTTGGGTTGAACTTTAATATTTAAGGCCAGAATTTGTAATTCAAATAAAGTGGCAGTTTATTTATTTTCATAAGAATAACTTTGCCATTACTGGTAAAACTGAGCCTATTTTGCAACACATACTATCATACACATAATTTAATATATTTTATGTTTACATGTTATTTGTTTGTATAGTATGTTAGTTTATATGTCAGCGGGTTGTGTTTAGGTTGGGGCGGTGTCCCCTCACAACAAGAATATCCCACGTGATAGAGGGTCCGTTTTGTGGGCGTTTCTTTAGGGGCAATTTCCTTAATTGGAAAATTTGCTTGCAACAACTAGTTGCTATTTGTGCTAGTTGTGAAGACTGTAAATTTATTTTTATTTTTTGTAATATTTCTTTGTTCTTTAGTTTGTGGTTTTGAATTGTTGTAATTTTTTTGGGTCACTTACCCTTTTCTATCTTTCAGTTCTATTCACAATTTAAAATTCATATACTGTGACGTCATTTGGTGTTTGCGTTATTCTTGCAGATTCAGTGATTAATTTTCATTTGATTTCCCTATTTGATTTATTCTGATTTCTGCAAACGCTTTTTCGTATTGTCAGTCTTATTTGTACTTTTATGTATTCTGTTGGTTGACATATGTTTTATATAGGTATATTTCATAAGACACAATTGCCTGTGCACTGCACTTGGATTATGGTATAAACCAGTATTTTATTATTATTACTGGTNTACAAGAAATTATACAAGANCTTATTAAGGCTTGTGNCCCACTGAGATTGAGATAGTGTACTGAATAATCAAGTCATTAAGAACTTGTGGTATTATTATNGTTTCAAGTAATTAGTATTATTGTTAGACATCATAGTTCTAAATTAGAATACTTTCAGTTTATACAGGGGGGGGGGGGTTATAAGTACTGGTTCCTCAATGCAAAAAGATTTATGGGGAACGCCCTGGGGATAAGACTGGTGCCCCAACCAATGTGCCTTTAGCTAATCAAATGGGAGTTGCTCTCAATATGACAAAGCATTAGCTGCAGAAGAGAAAAAAGCTGCTGCTGCTGCTGAAGAGAGAAAAGCTGCTGCAGAGGAGAGAAAAGCTGCTGCTGAAGAGAAAAAAGCTGCTGCAGCAGCTGCGGAAAGAGAGAAAAGGCTGCTGCAGAAGAGAGAAAAGCTCTGGCTGAAGAGAAAAGATTAGAAAAAGAAGTGCGATGGCTTGGCTTTTTGCTATAACTAAAGAAATTGCAGAGATGCAGAGTGGAGTAAGAAATGGAAGATATTTATCACAAGCTTGTAACAACGAACAAGAATTAGACAGGAGATAGCTGACAAAAAAAGATTAGACATAGGGAAGCCTGAGATTACACAATAAAGATAAGACAGAGAAAGCTTGAAGGTAACAAACAAAAGCAATAAGAGAGACGATGAATTTGAGTTAGAGAAATTGTGAGATTGACAAGTATGATAATGTTAATTCAGGTCATCCCCCCCCCCCCCTGTAAAAAACAGATGGCACAAGGTTGGATAGATTAGGTAAACCTTCTACTTACAAGTGGATTAAGGTTCCACCGTGTTCATACAACAAGATCGCAGATCCAGTGACGACTAACATATACATTCTGAGTCATTACATATAATTTGTAACGATTCTAGGTCGTACTCAATAATGTGGGATTAATCACAATCAATTGCTAACCTAATTAGCAGAAAACTTGAAAGGTGAATCTCTGACTAGGTTATGCCATTTAGGAGTATAGGCAGAAAAAAGGATAATTATGGTTGGTATTCATATAGTTGGTCTGCTTTGAATAAAAAAAATACCAGCTAATTGAGGAATGCTATCCTGCCTTTTAGTTTAAGTGTACGAATGGTGCCTGAGACAGGTTTAGAATTC
>JAMPIV010003780.1:0-44378 GCA_024509875.1 Oreohelix idahoensis
CTTTTTTTTTAGCCTCGTCAAATTAATACCGAAGGGCCTAAACCCAAATAGGGGTAACAATGCAAGGGAGAATCAGCTTTCTTTTTTTTTTTCTTTTTTTCTTTTTTTTATTTTTTTTCTTTTTTTCGCCAAATAGAGAAGGGGGCCTCTACAGTCTATAACGGCCAGTGCCAAGTCATCAGAAGTACTAGTCGTCAGAACCCGGAAGATAGAAAGGATAACTCATTTTCCCGGTTGCTGAAATGAACCGATCGAAAACGAGAGCGAGGCAAGGCAGGCCAGCGGAGAAGCGAATAGTGGAAACATAAAAGATCATGAGGACCTGCAGAGTCCTCGATAGTATCCTCATAGAGGAAGGATAAGGCCTCTGAGCCTTAGAGTTAGAGAAAGAGTCTATTAGCATAATAGCAGCTGCAGAGTGTGACTTAGTGGGGCGTCATAGCGCTGACAGAGTTTAGCGTACTCTGTGCAGATAGTCTTCAGGCAGTACCAGCAGAACCTTGACTGTTAGAAATAGTAAATTATAGAGCGTGGCTTTAGTTGACGCCCCACCAAATTAGACTGTAGTTAAGTTTCTTTGTTTGTTACTATGTTATGAAAATTCTGTTGATTTGTATAATAAACTTATTTAATGTTCACTGGATCAGCTTCGTCACTGTATAGTCCTTAACTGTTGTCTGTACAGTGGTGTCTGTAGTCTTAGTTTACCCTTATCTCCTTTAGTTTGTTAAAGGTAGCCAGAGGTGGTGAGTTTATAGCATTTCTTGACGTCACGATTTGGCGAGGAAGATTTAATTTCGGTTATCCTCCTCGGGCCAATAGACTCACCTTACTACATTCACTGTCATTTCTCAAAATAAATCTATTATCTTAGTCTTTTCTCACACAAGGGTTTTGTCCTACACTTGGGCATAACTCTAACTTAAATCCAACTCGTGACAAAGTGGGTGGCGATCGTCCTTGGGATCAGCTTTGTAGGATCATTCTGGTATCTTATCTAGATTGACAGATTGTTTTCTATAGGAAAGTCTGAGAATAGATTCTTTCAATATCCCCTAGACAGAGCTAGTAGAACTGATCCAGTTATAAGTTTTTCCACAGAAAGTTTTTCCACAGGTTGCAGGCAGGTGAATTTTTGTGATAGGATAGTTTATAGAACTTAGAGGTAACTGATGGCTAACTGATTTTTTTTCTTAATAGGAAGATTTTTTTTCAGGTAGTTCTTCAGACTTGGTGCTAGTCTGAGTTCGGGTTTTGGGACAGCGGTTATAGAGAGATTAATTCCTAGTAGGTAACGGGAAGTTATGGGGCCTTCACGTCTCTATATTTGTGAGCTTACGGCAGAATTTGCAGGTAATATGGCTGATCTCGATAAAGTACATAAGATTGCACTTGAGGTAGCTAAGTTCATGGAGTACGGTGATAGCGAAATTCCACCCCTTCTGGAATATGCAGAAAGCCTGCAGAGGCAATATGAAGTAGACAACTTATTTGGCAATCGTCTAGCCTTGGCATGGACCTGTGCAAAAGCTGGGGACAGCGAAGCATTCATCCGAGAGTTGGTAGACGAAGCGATGGAACAGGACCTGGAATCGGAAAGAAGACGACAACAGAGGGAAAAGGAGCTACTAGAAAAGGACAACCCCTCTGAAAATCTTGCGCCATTAAATGATAACTTGTCGGCTCAAATTGCGCCCCAACTCCAGGAAAAGGACTTTCCGTTGGAAATGGACCCGAAGCCCAAACAAGGGAGGGGGTTAAGTAAGGAAAGCAGCCCTTACAACGCTGGAAAGATTACGAAGCGATCCCAGGCGTGGAAACTGCATAACAGGGGGAATAACGCGAGCAAGCATAAATCGGATGGCTACCGATTCTCCCATGCTCGTGAGACAGCACGATATACTCGACACGGAAAGTCGAGGGCAGGGTTCGAATCCCTAATAAGGCATGTTTCGCCAGCTCCCCAGCGGGACAGCGAAAAACAACAGGCAGAGGCGCATTCGCCTGACATCCCTGTGCAGCCTAATGGCAAAACAGTGGTGATTGTGGAAGTACATTCTTTGTCGTCGGGAATTAGGCCCCCGATGGTATTAGCTCCTTCAGGAGAGGGACATACTGACAAGAACTGTATTCAAGGAACAGTAGAACAAGTCACTGAGAGCTTTATCTCAGATTCTCCGCGATCAAACGGGATCTTAAACCGTCAAGTGTCACTGCAGGACACATTCCAACTGACGCCAGTAACTCTCACAGGGGAGGGCAAGGTTGAAGGTAGAACCAGGGTGTTAGACGGAGAGCTCCCGTGGTCTACAGGTTCATCTCACCAACTTTTCAGGCCAGAAAAGAGTGAGAAAAGCGGCCTTACGCATTTGCAAGGAGCTACTTTAGAGAGCTCTGTCCCTCTTCGTATTGGTAGGGGAAGAGCGAGCCCAGAACCACTGCCAGGGGCAGATATTACCTACCTTTCTTCAGAGGTAGAAGCTATTGAGATCGATCAGGATTCAATAGAAACCCAGCAAGCAATCGGAGGCTCGACACCAGAGGAACCCGAGATGGGGCATCTTTTTTGCACTATACCAGCGGTCACAAACCCGCTGATGCGCAGCACTGTAGTCGCCGTCGCCAGGCCTCTACAGAGCCAGCCGGTCAGTTCAGCTGACCAAGTCAGTCTTTTGCCGGACAAGGCAAGGGAAGTTCCAGACCCGCCATTGGAGGGCACAGGTCTGAAGAGAGGTCAACTCTCCCACCGGAGCATGGGAGTAGTTAAGGAGAGGAAAAAGAAGAAACAGATGCGCGTTTCTTTGGCCAACAAACTTTTCCAATTTCGGAACAGTGATTCTCGCTCGTGGGACATTACAGTCAGCCGCAGGTACCTCAGGTCAGCTAGGTACAGGCCATATAAACGTAAACACCCAGCGGATAGTCTTTGTCGGACAGCACGTAACCCGCTAATTACCTGTTCAGTGGTCAGGGAGTTGTGCGGGAGCTGTACTCCACCAAGGCCAAGAACACTTATCAGGAAGAAACCCTGGAGGAGAAAATTAAGTAAACAAGGCCAGGTGCACACGGGAAGGAGGTATGGTTTGGGTGATTGGCCCAGCCGCCTGCCAGTTGCAGAGCGACTCAAAGACAGCTCGGGAGACATAGATAGGGACCAATCTGAACACCAAGACCACAGTAAATTAGATCGGCAGGCTCCGACCTCGAAGGGTGGGGTAATGTGACGGAGTTACTGTGATTTAGTCTTCAATAGGCCCCATTTCGTTTTCTCTTTGTTACTATAAGAGTTGCAAGGGTCTTTGTCTTTGCCAATTTTTGCCTTCTCTCTATTAAAGATTGGGTAGTATTCTTTTTCTCTCTGAATAATAGGGGTGTTTAGATTTTTTCTGTAGGTAAAGTAATTGCGGGTTTTTTTTTCTATAGGGATTAACGTAAGTTAGTACTGAATGGCACCAGTCTTCCCGTTTCTAAATATCGCGATCTTGGAATTCCATTTTTTGCGTTGTTAAATTTATCGCGGTCATTTTTCGTGGGGAAGGGGAGACGACCCCTACCCAGGTAACGTCCAACGTAAGTTGGAGCGAATCACATTCGGTTCTGCTCACGCTAGCGGACGACGTTAGGTAACGTTACGCAGCCGGAAATACGCGCGCATTTAAAGGAAGCAAGAATACAATGGTTCTAAATTTAGAGATGAGCGCATGGAAAATTTTAGAGTATCTTTAATTCTATTGGTTGTAGTGAGACGCCTTGCCTCAAGTAGGTCGGGGGTCAGAGCGGGAAAATCTAAGATAAAGTAGCGCTTTTCGATTTAGCGGTCTCTTCCTGCAGAAATCCTGGGCCGTGTATCCAAGCATATTGTCGGCTTCTAACGCTGAACGCAGTATTGGTATGTCAGTAATTTAAAGTAGCGTGGTAATTAAATTTAGTTCTCTAATAGAGCCTTAGTCCGTTCTAATTTAATTTATTTTTGAACTTTATAACTTGTAACGCCATCATTTATTTCTACAGTGATAGCAGTGTCTATGAGTGATAAAGAGATATTACGTAGGTGTGCTCCGTAGATTTAAAAGAAAGTCTGTAGAAATACATGCATCCTAGATTTATATTAATTTACAGAATATTCTGAAGCGCGTGTATTTTATTTCCTTGAGAGTTTAATTCTGATAAGTCTCATAAAACATAAAATACGGGAACGGATTTTTCGGGAAATTTAATCACGTGGTTACCGGAATTTATTTGGATAGAAATTCTAGATGGATAGAGAAGATAATTAAAATATTTTTCTATCTGTGAAAGTATAATAATTGCAGGGAAACCACGTGAGGTAGAGAGGGAAAGGAAATTTATGGTGCCTTAAGTGGTTGTGTAATTAAATATTATGCAGAGTAGTATTTGATTTTTGTATTATGGAATTTAATGAGTTCTAGGAAATATAGTCTTTAGAGATAGATATATTTCTGTGTATAGAGATGTAATATATAAATGTACTGAGGAATTTTAAACACGGGTGTGCATTAAATGTTATGTATTCTATTTTGTGTTTGGGGAAACGATGATAAGGTCCTGAGACCGCTTACAGAGTTAAAGTAGGCCTAAGTACGGGAGGTTTCCCTACCCGTTTTTAATGTTTTAAGGCCTGAGCAAGCTGTGTATAATTAGTATTGATCAGTGAGTCGGGTTTACTAGACAAGCAGGGGGTTGTTGGGAATAGCTGACCCAGGGTCAGGAAATATTTATGTATCATCGTGCACAAGATGAAAGGGGGAGAGGGGAAATGGTGGAGCAGTCTGCGTTTCGGGTGTGTACATGTTTGTGCTAAGATGTGAGCGTGACTGAAGCAGCAACTGTATATGTTTTAATAGATAAGTTATTTTATGAGAGTATTTTAGTATTGTAGTACAGAGTGGCATTTCTTTTGTGTCCACAGCAGTGGTCACGGCCCGAAGAGCGGGGGTTGCCAATAAATCTTGTTCCTGACAGCTGGCAAAGGTAGCCAGTCTTCTCAAGAGAGAAAAGTCGAGGAAACGCCAGAGGCGTAAGAACTTGTACCGTGGAGGGGTATCGGCTCTGAGTATTGTGGCCCCAGAGAGAGGGAGCGAGGAAGAGCAGGTCGAGACAGCGACGCAGTCTTCAGTGAAAAGGGTTTTCTTAAAAACCCGGAGCTCTAAGCTCATACACACCCATCGAACCCAAGCAAGCGGGTTGGTGTGTCTTTTTTTTTAAGCCTCGGTCAAAATAATACCGAAGGGCCTAAACCCAAATGAGGGGTAACATAGCAAGGGAGAATCAGCTTTCTTTTCGCCAAATAGAGAAGCCTCTACAGTCTACGGCAAGTGCCTAGTCATCAGAAGTACGAGTCAGAACCAGGAAGAAAGGGATATCATTTCCCGGTTGCTGAAATGAAACGAGAGCAGCAAGGCAGGAGAAGTGGAGAGAGAGAGATGGTGAAAAATAGATCAGGGACCTGCAGAGTCTCATATTATTCTTAGAGGGTAGCCTCTGAGCCTTAGAGTTAGAAAAAGTCTATTAATTAGCAGTGCAGAGTGTGACTTAGTGGCGTATAGCGCTGACAGAGTTAGCTACTGTGCAGATAGTCTTCGGCAGTACCAGCAGAACCTTGACATTAGAACTAGTAAATTATAGAGCGTGGCTATAGTTGACGCTCCACCAAATTAGACTGTAGTTAAGATCACGTATCATTTTTTTAAATTTTGTCCCCCGCAGGGTGTATGAAGGAGTGAAAGTGGTTGGAGTTTTAATTTGGTGTGCTTATAATCAAATTGATTTTCTTTGTTTTCCAGGTCGGTGCAACCTTGCACGATATATGCTTTTCTTTGTTTGTTACTATGTTATGAAAATTCTGTTGATTTGTATAATAAACTTATTTAATGTTCACTGGATCAGCTTCGTCACTGTATAGTCCTTAACTGTTGTCTGTACAGTGGTGTCTGTAGTCTTAGTTTACCCTTATCTCCTTTAGTTTGTTAAAGGTAGCCAGAGGTGGTGAGTTTATAGCATTTCTTGACGTCACGATTTGGCGAGGAAGATTTAATTTCGGTTATCCTCCTCGGGCCAATAGACTCACCTTACTACATTCACTGTCATTTCTCAAAATAAATCTATTATCTTAGTCTTTTCTCACACAAGGGTTTTGTCCTACACTTGGGCATAACTCTAACTTAAATCCAACTCGTGACAAAGTGGGTGGCGATCGTCCTTGGGATCAGCTTTGTAGGATCATTCTGGGATCTTATCTAGATTGACAGATTGTTTTCTATAGGAAAGTCTGAGAATAGATTCTTTCAATATCCCCTAGACAGAGCTAGTAGAACTGATCCAGTTATAAGTTTTTCCACAGAAAGTTTTTCCACAGGTTGCAGGCAGTTGGATTGTAGGTATAGGTTAGTTTATAGAACTTAGAAGTAATTGATGGCTAACTGATTTTTTTTCTTAACAGGAAGGTAGAATTTTTAGTAGCTGCATAACAATATTTTTCAGGTAGTTATTAGTCAGACTGGTGCTAGTCTGAGTTCGGGTTTTGGGACAGCGGTTATAGAGAGATTAATTCCTAGTAGGTAACGGGAAGTTATGGGGCCTTCACGTCTCTATATTTGTGAGCTTACGGCAGAATTTGCAGGTAACATGGCTGATCTCGATAAAGTACATAAGATTGCACTTGAGGTAGCTAAGTTCATGGAGTACGGTGATAGCGAAATTCCACCCCTTCTGGAATATGCAGAAAGCCTGCAGAGGCAATATGAAGTAGACAACTTATTTGGCAATCGTCTAGCCTTGGCATGGACCTGTGCAAAAGCTGGGGACAGCGAAGCATTCATCCGAGAGTTGGTAGACGAAGCGATGGAACAGGACCTGGAATCGGAAAGAAGACGACAACAGAGGGAAAAGGAGCTACTAGAAAAGGACAACCCCTCTGAAAATCTTGCGCCATTAAATGATAACTTGTCGGCTCAAACTGCGCCCCAACTCCAGGAAAAGGACTTTCCGTTGGAAATGGACCCGAAGCCCAAACAAGGGAGGGGGTTAAGTAAGGAAAGCAGCCCTTACAACGCTGGGAAGATTACGAAGCGATCCCAGGCGTGGAAACTGCATAACAGGGGGAATAACGCGAGCAAGCATAAATCGGATGGCTACCGATTCTCCCATGCTCGTGAGACAGCACGATATACTCGACACGGAAAGTCGAGGGCAGGGTTCGAATCCCTAATAAGGCATGTTTCGCCACTCCCCAGCGGGACAGCGAAAAACAACAGGCAGAGGCGCATTCGCCTGACATCCCTGTGCAGCCTAATGGCAAAACAGTGGTGATTGTGGAAGTACATTCTTTGTCGTCGGGAATTAGGCCCCCGATGGTATTAGCTCCTTCAGGAGAGGGACATACTGACAAGAACTGTATTCAAGGAACAGTAGAACAAGTCACTGAGAGCTTTATCTCAGATTCTCCGCGATCAAACGGGATCTTAAACCGTCAAGTGTCACTGCAGGACACATTCCAACTGACGCCAGTAACTCTCACAGGGGAGGGCAAGGTTGAAGGTAGAACCAGGGTGTTAGACGGAGAGCTCCCGTGGTCTACAGGTTCATCTCACCAACTTTTCAGGCCAGAAAAGAGTGAGAAAAGCGGCCTTACGCATTTGCAAGGAGCTACTTTAGAGAGCTCTGTCCCTCTTCGTATTGGTAGGGGAAGAGCGAGCCCAGAACCACTGCCAGGGGCAGATATTACCTACCTTTCTTCAAAGGTAGAAGCTATTGAGATCGATCAGGATTCAATAGAAACCCAGCAAGCAATCGGAGGCTCGACACCAGAGGAACCCGAGATGGGGCATCTTTTTTGCACTATACCAGCGGTCACAAACCCGCTGATGCGCAGCACTGTAGTCGCCGTCGCCAGGCCTCTACAGAGCCAGCCGGTCAGTTCAGCTGACCAAGTCAGTCTTTTGCCGGACAAGGCAAGGGAAGTTCCAGACCCGCCATTGGAGGGCACAGGTCTGAAGAGAGGTCAACTCTCCCACCGGAGCATGGGAGTAGTTAAGGAGAGGAAAAAGAAGAAACAGATGCGCGTTTCTTTGGCCAACAAACTTTTCCAATTTCGGAACAGTGATTCTCGCTCGTGGGACATTACAGTCAGCCGCAGGTACCTCAGATCAGCTAGGTACAGGCCATATAAACGTAAACACCCAGCGGATAGTCTTTGTCGGACAGCACGTAACCCGCTAATTACCTGTTCAGTGGTCAGGGAGTTGTGCGGGAGCTGTACTCCACCAAGGCCAAGGACACTTATCAGGAAGAAACCCTGGAGGAGAAAATTAAGTAAACAAGGCCAGGTGCACACGGGAAGGAGGTATGGTTTGGGTGATTGGCCCAGCCGCCTGCCAGTTGCAGAGCGACTCAAAGACAGCTCGGGAGACATAGATAGGGACCAATCTGAACACCAAGACCACAGTAAATTAGATCGGCAGGCTCCGACCTCGAAGGGTGGGGTAATGTGATGGAGTTACTGTGATTTAGTCTTCAATAGGCCCCATTTCGTTTTTTTTCTTCGTAACTATTGAGTTTGCCATTTTTGTCTTCCCTCTATTAAAGATTGGGAAGTATTCTTTTTCTCTCTGAATAATAGGGGTGTTTAGATTTTTTCTGTAGGTAAAGTAATTGCGGGTTTTTTTTCTATAGGGATTAACGTAAGTTAGTACTGAATGGCACCAGTCGGCCTATTTCTAAATATCGCGATCTTGAAATTCCATTTTGTTGCGTTGTTAAATTTATCGCGGTCATTTTTCGTGGGGAAGGGGAGATGACCCCTACCCAGGTACGTCCAACGTAAGTTGGAGCGAATTACATTTGGTTCTGCCCACGCTAGCGGACGACGTTAGGTAACGTTACGCAGCCGGAAATACGCGCGCATTTAAAGGAAGCAAGAATACACTGGTTCTAAATTTAGAGATGAGCGCATGGAAAATTTTTGAGTATCTTTAATTCTATTGGTTGTAGTGAGACGCCTTGCCTCAAGTAGGTCGGGGGTCCGCGTGGGTTAAATCTAAAATAAATAACGCGTTTTTTTTCAGATTTAGGGTCTCTTCCTGCAGAAATCCTGGGCCGTGTATCCAAGCATATTGTCGGCTTCTAACGCTGAAGGAACGCAATATTTGGTATGTCAGTAATTTAAAGTAGCGTGATAATTAAATCTAGTATTCTCTAATAGAGCCTTAGTCCGTTCTAATTTAATTTATTTTTGAACTTTATAACTTGTAACGCCATCATTTATTTCTACAGTGATAGCAGTGTCTATGAGTGATAAAGAGATATTACGTAGGTGTGCTCCGTAGATTTAATAGAAAGTCTGTAGAAATACACGCATCCTAGATTTATATTAATTTACAGAATATTCTGAAGCGCGTGTATTTTTTTTCATTTGAGAGATTAATTCTGATAAGTCTCCTAATAAAATACGGGAACGGATTTTTTCGGGAAAATTTAATCACGTGGTTTATCTGGATTTATTCGAGTAGGAATTCTGGATGGATAGAGTAGATAATTAAGTATTTTTCTATCTGTTAAAATATAATTTGCAGGGAAACCACGTGGGGTAGAGGTGAAAGGAAAATTATGGTGCCTTAAGTGGTTGTGTAATTAAATATTATGCAGAGTAGTATTTGATTTGTGTGTTATGGAATTTAATGAGTTCTAGGAAATATAGTCTATAGAGATAGATATATTTCTGTGTATAGAGATGTAATATATAAATGTAATGGTGAATTTTAATCATTGATGTGCAGTTAATTGTTGTGCATTTTTATCATAAGGGGGAAACGATGATAAGGTCCTGAGACCGCTTACAGAGTTAAAGTAGGCCTAAGTACGGGAGGTTTCCCCTACCTGTTTTTAATGTTTTTAAGGCCTGAGGCAAGCTGTGTATAATTAGTATTGATCAGTGAGTCTGGGGTTTACTAGACAGGCAGGGAGTTGATGGGAATAGCTGACCCAGGGTCAGGAAATATTTATGTATTGTCGTGCACAAGATGAAAGGGGAAATGGTGAAGCAGTCTGCGTTTTGGGTGTTTACATGTTTGTGCTAAGATATGAGCGTGACTGAAGCATCCACTGTTTACGTTTTTTTATGTAAGTTTATTATATGGAAGTATTTTGGTATTGTAGTACAGAGTGGCATGTCTTTTGTGTCCACAGCAGTGGTCACGGCCCGAAGAGCGGGGGTTGCCAATAAATCTTGTTCCTGACAGCTGGCAAAGGTAGCCAGTCTTCTCAAGAGAGAAAAGTCGAGGAACGCCAGAGGCGTAAGAGCTTGTACCGCGGGGGGGTATCGGCTCTGAGTATTGTGGCCCCAGAGAGAGGGAGCGAGGAAGAGCAGGTCGAGACAGCGACGCAGTCTTCAGTGAGAAGGGTTTTCTTAAACCCGGAGCTCTAAGCTCATACACACCCATCGAACCCAAGCAAGCGGGTTGGTGTGTCTTTTTTTTTTTTTTTAGCCCGGTCAAAATTAATACCGAAGGGCCTAAACCCAAAGGAGGGGTAACATAGCAAGGGAGAATCAGCTTTCTTTTCGCCAAATAGAGAAGCCTCTACAGTCTACGGCAAGTGCCTAGTCATCAGAAGTACGAGTCAGAACCAGGAAGAAAGGGATATCATTTCCCGGTTGCTGAAATGAAACGAGAGCAGCAAGGCAGGAGAAGTGGAGAGAGATGGTGAAAAATAGATCAGGGACCTGCAGAGTCTCATAGTATTCTTAGAGGATAGCCTCTGAGCCTTAGAGTTAGAAAAAGTCTATTACATAGCAGTGCAGAGTGTGACTTAGTGGCGTATAGCCGCTGACAGAGTTAGCTACTGTGCAGATAGTCTTCGGCAGTACCAGCAGAACCTTGACATTAGAAATAGTAAATTATAGAGTGTGGCTTTAGTTGACGCCCCACCAAATTAGACTGTAGTTAAGATCACTTATCATTTTTTTTAAATTTTGTCCCCAGCAGGGTGTATGAAGGAGTGAAAGTGGTTGGAGTTTTTTTAATTTGGTGTGCTTATAATCAAATTGATTTTCTTTGTTTTCCAGGTCGGTGCAACCTGGCACGATATATGCTTTTCTTTGTTTGTTACTATGTTATAAAAATTCTGTTGATTTGTATAATAAACTTATTTAATGTTCACTGGATCAGCTTCTTCACTGTATAGTCCTTAACTGTTGTCTGTACAGTGGTGTCTGTAGTGTTAGTTGAACCTTATCTCCTTTAGTCTGTTAAAGGTAGCCAGAGGTGGTGAGTTTATAGCATTTCTTGACGTCACGATTTGGCGAGGAAGATTTAATTTCGGTTATCCTCCTCGGGCCAATAGACTCACCTTACTACATTCACTGTCATTTCTCATAATTAATCTATTATCTTAGTCTTTTCTCACACTAGGGTTTTGTCCTACACTTGGGCATAACTCTAACTCAAATCCAACTCGTGACAGCTATCCAACACCAGTGTACAATGTATCCTACGTTATGACTCGTAAACATGACATAGGTGGTCGGAGTGGCTAAGAGGTATGGTGTCCGCCTCGAATTCTAGAGGTACCGGGTTTGATTCCCAGTTGAGGGGATACATTTATGAAAGTGTTTTTTTCAGAACCAGTGGTTCTAATGATGTCATACTTCCCCATAATCTCATGGGTAGTGAGATTAGATGCCTACCCTTATCGGATAAGGGCGAAAAACAAAGGAGGTCCCGTGTGCAAGTTACGCGCGTTAAAAATCTCACGGCAGTTGGAAATCGTAAAGAGTAGGCCCCAGGGCCGCTGTCCTGGCAAATTTTAAAAATTAGAAAACAACCCACCACAAACATATTTATAGAATGTGTGATTCCTATATACACACATTTGAATTCTCGCCGGTGCTACGGAGTACGTGCACTGTGCTGAAATCCCCTTGTGTGGTCTAAAGGAGGAGATCAGAGCACTGATGGAGTTGTCGGTGTGCAATGAAGATAGTCCTTAAAACCAAACCAAACCAAACATGGCATATGACAAAGAAAGACCCAATCAAAACTCGTGATAATCTCCAGCTCATGCCTTCGTCGCATCCGGGGTATCAAATGATCAGAAGTGATAACAAATAACGACCAGGCCTTGTGGAACAAAACTTAAAACAACAATTAGTACAGCGAATGATTACAGAGAGAATTAGCAGATGGATAGGACAACCTCTTAGGAAACGACGAACTAATATAACTAGACATGACTTTGACTGGAACCTACAACGGAAGAGAAAAGTGGGAAGTCCAAAGAGAAACAGGAGAAGGAAATCGAAAGAGGAACGAACAAGTGAACGAACGAATGAACGAATGTTTTTTTTTTCAAGGTAATGAAATAGGCAGTATTGCTTTTTTTAACATTTCCTTCAAAATAAGCCGTGCTTGCTATCATCATTGAGTATTGAATGGGGGCTGTTGTTAAATTCATAATAGAAAGTTAAGCCATGAAAAACGGTACTGAAGTTAGTTAAACAAATTAACAATACAATAGAGGTCCTGTGTAGTTCCCAGGGCCATGGCCTTGCTGTGAAAGTAAATCGCGTGTGACAAGATGGATGTAGGGCCACCCCTTCTCGATCTCGTATTCACCACGGCAGTACTCATTTCCATTGTTGTGGTACTTATTCTCTGAAAATTCCGGGTCGACACATTTCTGCATTGACATTATACTGCAACTAAAAACAGAATATTTTATGACAGAGCAACCATGATGCATAACGTGTCCACATAAAATACTACAGAACATCTGATAACATACCAGAAATATGATCAACAAAGAAAACCACTAATAGACTAGTTAAAAGCATAAAATTCACCACAACTATCGCTAGAAACTTTACTAAAAAAATTAGCTTAGATCGGTAGGTATAAAACATAACAATATTTTATATTAACACAACAAATATTAGCACATAACAACTAAAGAGGAACGAACGAACGAACAAAATCTTTATTTCATCAGGGTAAAGAAATAGGCATAATTGCCTTTTTACATTTCTGCCCTGCAATACAGTGAGGAGTGAGAACAAGTAAAGGTGAACAAAAGATATTTGTTAAATAACTTGGCAGTAATCCATCAAGTAAAGACACAAATGAATGATGGTGTGCGATTTTATATGATATTCGGAGGATGGCACCATCGTCCCTGCATTCCATTTATGCCTTTTTTTTCCCCTACCTTTCATCTTCCACTTTGCAAGTACGTCTGTCAACACAGACTTTGAAAGTATAATTACTGATTTCAAAAATATAATAATCAAAGTCTAAAAGTCGCCCAAATACTACAGTTTATAGAATGAGATATTAAATACCAGATTGCCTCCTGTTGTATCGCTCTATCTAGCCTATATATAGCTTCCTATCATAGTTGCATGGTCAAACCAGTGACAATCGGGAAAAGACCGATGGACCTCTGGGAAGACAGATGACACTGGGAAAGACTAGAAACCGGCTGACCGGGTTGGCACCCCGTAAGCTGTTGTAGATTTTTGATAGGGGAATTAAGATCAATTATGGTCCCGTTTGAATAGAACTAGACCAGGTGATAGCTCAGTGCGAGATAAGGTAAAGAAATAGATTTTCTTCACGAGTGAAATGGTGAAAGGGAAAGTCTTTCCCTGGATTTGAGAGATACTCTATCCAGCCTTTCGGTCACGACTGAGATTTTAGATCAGACAGTTTCCATATATATATATATATATATATTCAACCACTCACATCTACACACACACACAGATAAGTGACGACAATTAGACGCACAGACGTGAAAACTGTATCTATGGAATAGGGATATTTTGGGACGAGCTGACCAACACACGTAAATAAAGTTTATGTAAATTTTATTTATCATTAAAAAAACTTTATAACAGCAATATTTTGAATATCAAATGAAATACAAATAAACATAAGTTAATGAATTAATTAAAGAGTTAGACTCACAGGTGTAATCCTCCCTCCCTCTGTTGAGACAAGATTCCGTTAGAAGAAAGTTATTAACCCCCAAAGAGTCAAAGGTTTTACGCTATGGTCTAAAAGTTCCCTCTACAATAAACAACAGAGTTTATACGTTAATCTATTCTGAAAGGGACAACATTAGCAAAACTTGCATTAAAAAAATACAAAGTTAGTACATGGGTTATACAATAAAAGAATTATTCATCCCTGCTTTCTCTCACTCTGACAAACCTGTGATCACATCCAGTCACTCTTACCTAATAGGTGCTTTCACAACATCTGGAAAAATCGTTAAGGTGCACACAGCAAATCCAAGGTTGGGTTTTGGCGAAATAAGCCCCAGTTTCTCCAAGACTAATTAATCGAAATGTTTGGAAACGCTTGATTCGTTACTGTTAGTAGGATGCTGATTATGTCACTACAATTTTTGTCCAGGTAGTAAAATAATTAAGAGATCTAATGTTCACAGTGTACAGTAGCTTGGAATATTCGATCGTTAAATCGAGTGTCAGGTAAATAAATCTGTTCAGTATAAATCTTCTTCACAACGCAGTGGTTGTTAGTCAGGTAATGTCAATGTTTGATTATGTCGCCACAACAGGCTGAATGTATATGAAGTTGAGAAAAAGAAATCTGGATATCTATAAGTCCAGAGACAGTTTATTCTTAATATTCTTTGGGTTGGTACTCTGTCTCTTTCTGGGTGTAAAATACGAGACCAGACAAGTCACCTTGAAAACCCGATATTTATATCAGAATGTTCTCTTGTACTGTTGGACTTAAGTCCGTTATTCTCAGCTTCATATGGAAGCCGCTAGTAAGGTTTAGGGTTGGACGCAATACTGTGTAAAGGAGAAAGATACAAATAATTAACCATAACATAGTATACTCAATCCTATCCTTATCCCACGTAAAATATAATATGTTTATCCACTTAGGTTATTTAACTTAAATTATAACTACAAGCTTAGAGCTGGTCTTATCGTTTAAAACTCCCGTGAAATTAATTCTAGTCATTTAAAAAATCAATCATCACGAATTAGAAATAAATACATATTTCGTCAATACTCTGATGAACAGTGCATTACTAGTTGGTTAAAATATTATCTGACTGGTTACTAGCAATTAATTACATTTATTTTATAGCTGGAAGAGTTTAGCTAGAAATTATTATTTATTCTGCTAGCCACTATAACACAGTAAAACCTAGAGAAATATAAATGACGGACCTAACTAGTAAATCACTCCGCACAAAATCTTAGAGAAATGTAATACAGACTTAACTATTAATCACTCCAACCACTAGTAAATATATTACCTCCACACAGAACTAAACGATCTCCAGTCGAAAAACTAAGTAATTCTACTATTATAAAAGATCGAAGCTAGATGTTGTCTGAAATTCTGGCGGTGCTGGATAAATTGAGTTAGAATGCTGGGGTATATATATATATATGTATATATATATATATATATATATATATATATATATATATATATATATATATATAAGAAATCAAAGGGAATGTCACACTATACACTTAAACCAGACTCTCTGCTAGAGTTAGCACCTACGGGGAAATCTCTGCTCAAATCTATATCAAAAGGAATCTACACACTATTACCGCTGCAAATTCGAGCACCGAGCGAACGGTCTCTTTTAGACCAGGCGTAACGTAATTGACCAGACCGTGTGAGATTTCTTCGATCGAAATATCACAATATTTACCGCCTGCAGACGTGGTCATTTGAACGAAGTCGAGCGAGGCCCGTCCTTTGATCTGGCGATTCGCCGCGTTTAATTACCTTTCTAGCGAACGGATTACAAGGGAAGGTAATAGAAATTGTCTGCCCCTTGGTTGAATATTCTCTACTCAAATTATTAACTCTTGATCGCTGTCTGATCTATTACAACGATTTTCAATCGCTGGCGTTTAATTACAGCTCAACGTGAGGAGATATTTATAACTCAAGCTTCAAATCAATTCAAGGCAATTAAAGTTTGTTACCCGAATCTATTCCAATTGCCAGAATATGAGGAACCAACTGCGACTAATTTGGAAAAGAGTTTAGCTTCTTTATCTTTACGTTGATTTTGAAACTAATGAGTGGCATCGCGCATTTACGTCTGATTATGTTACATGTAACAATTGTGACAAATAGACACTCTTTATTCGAATTATTGTCCATCAGGTCTTGGTTGAGCAGGATATCTTTCTTCATAACTGAAAAACATAAATCTGTCCAATACAATTCTGACTGAGTATTTCTGCTTACTTCCGCAAACTTTCAATTTAAAAAAAAAAACACAGCAATAAGACAAAACTGTGGTATAAGCTTTCAATACCTGTTTATTATTTCATTCAGACATGCATATAAGTTGGGAGGTATTTCTCGTGCATATAATACCCCGTTCAGACCCATGAGGGTTATAATTTGGTAAATGGTGTTAGTTTTTATATATACAGTAGTACAATGTGCTTGGAGTTTTATCAGGTTGCAAATCCTGGTGTTTGTTTTTCTTGGGTGTTTTGAAATGTCTATAGTGAATAGTAAGTATACCTTTTCCTGTTTTTTTTTTAAAAATCTCACATTTCACTTGTAGAAACAGCTTGTTTATAATGTATGTTGTATCTGGCGGTTTTTTAATGTTTAAAACATTTGTACAGCGTTGGTATGGTGAATATTACTTTGTTATTGCGTTTATTTGTCTTTATTTGCCCCCTCTAGCTAATTGACTGCTATATGCTGATTCTTGTCCTAGTAATAAAGTATTTTACCATATTGTTTTGCTCCGTAGGTACGTCAATTTTTATTATTATTTTATTACTAGCGATGGTGGGGAATTTTTTGCTTTTAAGCATTCTATTGTATGTTTTCTCTGTTCTTCGTATTTCTTAACCTTAGAAAGTAGTCTGCTATGGTATTTGTCTCAAGACATGTTAGACAGTGGGGTTCATCTATCATAAAGTATTCTGCAGCCGTGGTTGTCTTAGACTTTATTAACAAGAGTGGTTATTGTGTCAGACTCACAACACGCTTTGGAAGGTTCAAAATGGATGGCACCATAATGAATGGAAAACTTCCATAGAAGGCTGAAAACTTCAGGAACTAGTGTAGATTTACTGTCTGGTCATGCAGAGGTACGCGACAATGAAAGAGCTGATAGACTAGCCTCAAGAGCACCCATAGAAGGTGTACTGGATATGGATAAGGGGGAGATACGGAAGGCAATTAATCATCGACAATTAGAGAATGACACTGCAATCGATGAACCATCAAGGCTAAGATTGCTGGAATTTGGCATCAAACGTAAGACCAGCAGGGATGGACGAATGAGAGGATGCACACGGCATGTATGCAACCAACGCGTAACAGGGACAATTAATATTCATACTCGTCGACATTTGCTGAGGGAGACTGAGTACCTGTTGGTTTGCCTAGAGTGAAGTGACGTCGATTCTGATCAACAATAACGAAGTATCCTATTCTTAATGCCCAATTCTAAACCCTTTAAAAATGAAGTTCGTCTGTTCTTTCATTCCTTCGTTCTCATATCATAGGGATTCCAGAAAGACTACCCGGAAACGCTAACAGTAGATTACCTCAATATGTGTCCTATCCATCTGCGGCGTCTTCTTCTCATCTCTTGATCCACTGCCACTTTTCTTGTTCATATCATCAGTTCTACATTAGTCATCTTGTCATCAGTTCTACATTAGTCATCTTGTCATCGGTTCTACATTAGTCACCTTGTCATCAGTTCTACATTAGTCATCTTGTCATCAGTTCTACATTAGTCATCTTGTCATCAGTTCTACATTAGTCATCTTGTCATACCACTTCAATCCTTTTATTCTACGTAAACACCTATTTATGAAAGTATGTAGCTTTTTGGGGGGTTTTTTTCCGTGTTTTAGAGCCAAACAAAAGAACTGACTTGACATTCGAATTGAAGATTCTAATTTTTGTGTTGGACTTCATTGTTTCTCATTCCCGTATATATTCTCAATACAGTGAAACCATAGTGTTAAAGCTAATACTATTTGTTGCATTCTGGTAACCGTTTATGTGATTCTGTACTTGAAACCTGTGTAACAGTCTAAAGGGAAGAACTGTGTTTAAGTTTAGGTCAGTGTCACGTAGGGTTTATATTCATTTAATTTCCTACATCTTCTTCCTATTTCTTTCACATAAATTCTCTCTTTTATTATCTCTGTATTTTTTTTTCCTGTATATTTTTTTCATCCATTCGTTTTGCGAATATTATTCTCATATAATTCGCAAACTTTACCTGTTTTCCTTTCTCTTAAACTGAGAATCGCGCTAGGACGATATTACGTAGATGTCAGGGCGTCAGAAGGCGTGATAAGTCGGTTCGCTGAACACAGGACGTAGCAAATCGTCTACATTCTCACCGAGCGCGCGAGCTTCTTCTCGGCATTAGTCCCGGTGAGGTGTGATACTTTACATCTGCACCGGGCAGTATCCAGACATTTGGCTGGAAAATCCCAAACTGACACGGCGCTCACTTGGGCAATGGAGTCAGGCTGTCTGGGATTTGAAACTGACACGCGTACATCGTGGTCAGTAGGTGACAGTTACGACACGCGTTAAGCGGACGTAAATGTTGGGAGTAGGGGAGATAATTTCGCTTGGCGAAATAAGTTTCGGCCCTTTGTCTGATTTTAAGATATTGGCCAAGTTTGAAACTTTAATTTCATTCTCGCTCATAGACTCCACAGTAGATAGGTCGCTCGAAAAACAGAATAGCTGTTAGCGAAGATCTCAGTTTGTTTCGGCAATTTGTCGAACTTCTAGACTTCCAGAAATATTTTCAGCAATTTTATTCTTAAGTTGTGCGACTACCTGTAATTCTGTGGTTGAGGTAATTAATATGATAGATATATAGATTGTGTGAGTGTTAAAGTGTTAAATCGCTTAATTCATTTAAATCTAATTTCTTTAGCGCAGAAGAGAAATAAAGTGGTAGGCTATTATATTTTCTAGGGAAGCATTCAGTGGAAAGCAGACTAATTAAAATTTCTAGCTTATAACGGCAATTGTAGCTATTTATAAATTTAATTTAACTGCTAATACTCAGTCGAGTGTATTTTTCTAAACTAACGTATAAACTCTAGAATCCAGCCTCATGAATGGTGACGGAATACGCACGTGTTCTTAATTTATGAGGATTGCTGATTTTTAAATATAACTTACGTCACGGGAAGTTTAAATGATAAGCAAAGCTCTCTGCTTGCAAGTTTAAATGTAAGTTTTAACCAGTACAGATTCTGTTTATTATATTATATGTGTTATTTTTCCTCCACACAGTGAAAGTTTTGGGGTGACCCTAACTTTACCAGCACCTAGTAGTAGTTTCCATACTTGTGAAGAAATAGACAGTCCTTATTTTGAACCACGTGGGTTTTCTCAAGTAACACTGATCTGACGGTGCAAGTTAGACAGAAATACTAATATCCCTATAACGGGTTTTCAAAGACTGTAATGATAAATACTGGACCTTGGAGCCAGCACTTAATTTCTTCTAGAAACTCTATATAATTTGCTGCCTGGTGGCGTGAATATTAACAATCATTTCCCGACTAGATTATATCTTGTGGACAAATCTGTGGTGTGACTAAAGTGAATCCTATACTGAGGGAAGGCACCGACCTGACATTCATCATTTTTTTTTAACCTACGCTATTGACACTGTGCTCTGCTAACTCCCGCGCCTGGAATAATTGTTAGGTGACTTAATCAGACATTTGAACAAATTTGCATACCCAAGTAGTCGTTCCCGGAGACTCCAAGTTAAATACGTCTTTTGGAACTGGGGACTTCTTGGCAGAAGACTGCATTTTTTTGAGTCTGTGTGAAAATCTAAAATCAATGTGTTCCAAGAGGCAGCAAGCAAAGTCGTGAGTACAAGTATGAGAAGCCATGGCGGAATGAATGAGTGTACGCTGGTTTGAGTGATATTTTTCACTATTTTATCTTTGACACCCTGTTGCTGTCCTATTTGTTTTTTTCAATCTGCATAATTTGTTGCTAAGGCTAGAGTTCTTGTGTTTTTGTCTTAGGTTAAATCAGATGTTTTTCAAACTCTGTGCATATAATTACGAGATAAAACAAAGAAAAACTCTTAGACTCAAACCCTATGTATCTGTGACTCGGGCGCCATCATCTGTTCTCTTAACGGGGCCGGGCTAAACCTAGAGTTAACA
Source organism: Oreohelix idahoensis (assembly GCA_024509875.1). Classification (NCBI taxonomy): domain Eukaryota; kingdom Metazoa; phylum Mollusca; class Gastropoda; order Stylommatophora; family Oreohelicidae; genus Oreohelix; species Oreohelix idahoensis. Next base: position 20,225 of record JAMPIV010003780.1, read on the forward strand.
CCATAACGGGGCTATCATCCTTGCAACATTTCCTTGAAGTTTTGTGACTATGTGTATATGTATTTTCCTTGATGTACTTTCTTTGATGTTGTGAGCCGATTTTTCCTGATAATAAAATCGCTCTTGAACTTAATAATCGTGTTTGGTCAGCTCGTTCTAGATAATATATATATCATTGTTATAGTTTCCCACGTCTGTGTGTTTACCTGTCGTCACGTGTATGTGCGTGCCTGTGAGTGATAGAAATATACGTAATATGTATATTGGTGTAGTCTGTCTGACGCTGTAACAACTGTTGTAGAAGATAGGTGAGAGAGAGAAGAATTCTTTTCGCTTTCAGAGACAGCCACTATATCAAATCTATCATCTCACGTGTGTGGAAATTCTATTACCTTTCACTAACTCTCACTGAGTCTATCACCTATTCAAACCTATTCAGAAGGGACCAAACCTAGTCTTAATTCTCCTATCGGAAATCTACGACAAATGGGTTCTCGTCCGTAGGATTTTTGAACTTAGAATAGGAAGACGAGTACGACAAATGAGGGCTCGTTTCCGGTCTTTGAACTTAGAATAGGAAGACGAGTACGACAAACGTGGACTCGTCTATCTGGATTTTGTATTTAAGATTCTTATTCTGTAATAGAGTAAGAGTGTGATGTCTTGTGAGTTGTGTATCTTTTTTAAAAAATAATTACCCCCTAGACTAGCGATCTGTTTACGGGCGTGCTGACCACACAAACTAATAAGTTTTTTTTCCACAGCATCTTTGAATAATATACATTTTGGTTACAGGTTGATTTGTCGGGATATATGTTAACTGCTGATTGTAATACTAAATGCTGGTAAAGTGGTGAGTGTATAACATTCACTGGGTACTGAGGCAGAACGGCGTTTGAACTAAGTTAAGGAGTGTGTTTCGGACTTTTTGTCCAGATTAATTCCCTCCCTTACCCGATCTGACTTCAGGGGCGAACTTATAGTGGATTTTTAAAAATTAAGGGATTATTTTTCTCTTTAATGTTTGCAATATTCTTTTGCTTTTCCACTGTAGCAACTTATTTTTCAGTTGTAATCTTAACTACCATTTATTTGGCGTAGTCGTGTTTTGCATTGAGTGCTTTATTGCCGATAATAGCAGCGATAGTTAGATTTTATTTTGGAGGAGGTATCCCAGGGTTAAGGATATCATCTTTTGAATTTTTGGGTTTTTTTTCTCGTAAGTGGTAGGAACTAGTGTATCCTTTTTCCTAATTTCGTTCTCCACTAGTCTCAGTCACTGACATAATATGGCCGAGAGGGCAAAGCTTAGACAACTCCTCAGGGACGAAGCGAGAGAGGAGGGACTGGAAGGAGAGGAAGCGAAAGCTTTTGTCAGAGACGAACTTGAGAGATATGACGCGGAGAGGAAAGCAGCTGAAGCTAAAGAGGAAAAAGAAGAAGCTAGGAGGAAAGAAGAAGCAGCCGAAGCTTTACAGCAGAAGAAAATGGACGAGGAAATGGAAATTCGCAGGATGCAGCATGAGGAAAGAGAGAAGGAAAGACAGCACGAGAAGGAGAGGGAACAGAGACAGCACGAGTTGGCGCTTAAAACTCTTGAGTTCCAAAGTCGTGGTGCTGCCTCTACCTCCAGCAATGGAGAGTCTTCTCCTCATTCTTCCTTAACTGACCCTGCTAACACTCAATCCCTTCAACTAAATGCTATGTCTTTCACTCTTGAATCTTTTCCTTGTCCAAATGAGAAGATTGACACATGGTTAGAAAAATTTGAGAAAATTGCAACTCTGTACGGGTTAGAGAGGTCGCGTTGGAATATGAAACTTTCCCAGGCCCTAAAAGGTTCTGCTTATGATGTTTATTCTAAGCTGGAAAGTAGCCAACAAGACGACTACGATGTGTTGAAGAAAGCGTTACTGGAGCGCTTTGAAATGAACGCTCGCAAGTTTTTGCAACTGTTTCGCAACAGCCGGAAAGAGAATTCTGAAACTTTTCACCAGTTCTCATCTCGTCTTAAGGGATATCTAACAAAGTGCCTTGAGCTTTCGCAGCTCCCCTCTACCTATGAAGGTCTTGAGGAACTTGTTCTAACTGAACAAATAAAGAACACTTTGTCTGCTGATACCCGGAGATTTCTCGCTGAGCAGGGGGCAGAAAAACTTGAAGACATTTTGGAAAAGTCTGAGCGTTATCACAATGCGCTGGCTGAACTACCGGCCACAAAGCGGAAACCGACAGAGGAGCATTTTCGAAAACATAACCTAGAGCAATCTTCTCAGGCTTCTAACCAAAACAACCACAGAGAAACTGGACCTCAAAACCCCCCTCCTGAAAAATCCAAGTTCTACAAGAACAAGTACCCCAACCACCCCAAACAGTCTGATCAACCCGACCGCCCTACATGGCAGCGTAGCCAGAAAGGACAAGGTGGCAAAGGGAGAACCCCTGAGCACGGGACATATGATCAGACCGAGCACACCGAGCCAAAACGCATCGGATGCTTATTGACAGTCTCGCAAGGCGGAATTATTGACAGTGATTCCCAACCTCTTGGGGATAGACCCTCAACGCGAGGTATTGTTATTTTGAACGGTTCTCAAACTTCTTGCTTATTTGACACGGGGCTTTCTTACGATTGCATTGTTGCCAGAAACCTGGTTAAACCCGGTCAAGAGACAGGAGAGACCGTCAAACTTTGTGGAGTTCGTAAGAGTGATGCACCTACAGCGCTTCCCATCGCATTGGTGGAGATACACTCTGACTTTGTCAGAGGTGTGATCAAAGCGGCTGTTATGGATGATCCCATCTACCCAGTCATACTTGGCGGGAGATACGTGTGTATTGGGAAACCGGAAGAGCCGATTGTGGCAGCAGTAACTACAAGAGGGCAAACCAAGAAGGAACGGGAGCCTGCGCCTAATTTGTTACCTATGGAACTTAAAGAAGCGCAACAAAAGGATCCTACTTTGGCACCCTGCTTTAGGAAACTGCCCATGGCGAAGGAACCCAAACAGCACGGGGACATTTTTTCTGAGGATGGCGTACTTTATCGGAGAACGGGCAAGCCTGACCAAGGTTACAACCAGCTCCTAGTACCGAAACAGTACAGAAGCCAAATCCTAGAAATGGGGCACTCTCTTCCCTTTAGCGGACATATGGGACAGAACGCCACAAACCAACGTATAACCACTCATTATTGGTGGCCAGGAGTGAATACTGATATTATCAGATATGTCAAATCCTGTGCCCAGTGCCAACGTGTACCACCCAAGCAACGGACACCCCCAGTCCACATGGGTGAAATGCCAATAATGGGAACACCATTCGAACGGGTTGTGATCGACATTTTAGGGCCTTTCGAAAGGACTAAAAGAAGGAACAGGTTTATCCTGACCTTAGTCGATACATGCACTTTATGGGCAGAAGCTATCCCGCTAACATGCGCAGATGCCAAGCATGTCGCAGAAGCCCTCGTGCAGATTTTCACTCGGTTGGGATTCCCTCAGCAAGTGTTGACGGATAATGGATCTCCATACCGAAACCTGTTGATGGATGAGATCGTTAAGATCTTGAGGACCCAACACATCCACACTAAGCCATATACTCCGGCGGGAAATGGGCTCGTGGAACGTGCTAATGGAAACCTCACCATGATGCTAAGTAAGCTGGCACAAGTGAAACCTGAAGATTGGGATCTCTGTATTCCTGCAGCATTATTTGGCTACAGAGAATCTCCTCATACTTCCACAGGATTTCCGCCAGCTACACTCTTATTTGGCAGACCCATTAAGGGCCCGCTTGAAGCCTTACTTCAGTCTCTGACAGACGAGAAGGCGGATGAGACAGTCGTCTCAGCAAGTAAATATGTGTCGGTTTTAAAGGAACGGTTGAAACTAGGGTGGGACCTAGCAACGACTAACTTTAAGCGAGCTCGCACAAAGCACGCTAACCGATACAGGAAAGTCGCGGAAGAGAGAGAACTGGAAGCAGGAGAGAAAGTTTTGGTGTTACTCCCTACTGAGAACAACCAACTGAAGATCGGATGGCAAGGGCCGTTTACCGTCCTGAAAAAGATTTCTAAGGCTAACTACCAGATCTCTATTGAAGGAAAGGAGAAGGTTTTCCATTTAAATCTCTTAAAGAGATACTTGGAAAAACCAGTGCCAACCTCCGACCATCTCCTGACGATCGCCAAAACTGACGAAGATGACGATAGTGGCAGGGATATTCCACCGCTATCACAGGAAATCTTTCAAAAATGTCAGAAGCGGCGACGCTCTTTCAAGCGCGCATATGAGACATTCCAGGGGAAGGAAACTTTGAGGAGTGGACTTGAGTAGGAATTGGACAGAGATGGAGGGGAAGAGGAGAGGGAAGAAGACAGACACCCCGAAGCTACGGTTATAGGAAATTAAACTCCATAACGTAGACATGGAGTGCTTCCATATCTTAAAGGGGGGAGGCTCTGTCACGTAGGGTTTATATTCATTTAATTTCCTACATCTTCTTCCTATTCTTTCACATAAATTCTCTCTTTTATTATCTCTGTATTTTTTTTTTCCTGTATATTTTTTTCATCCATTCGTTTTGCGAATATTATTCTCATATAATTCGCAAACTTTACCTGTTTTCCTTTCTCTTAAACTGAGAATCGCGCTAGGACGATATTACGTAGATGTCAGGGTGTCAGAAGGCGTGATAAGTCGGTTCGCTGAACACAGGACGTAGCAAATCGTCTACATTCTCACCGAGCGCGCGAGCTTCTTCTCGGCATTAGTCCCGGTGAGGTGTGATACTTTACATCTGCACCGGGCAGTATCCAGACATTTGGCTGGAAAATCCCAAACTGACACGGCGCTCACTTGGGCAATGGAGTCAGGCTGTCTGGGATTTGAAACTGACACGCGTACATCGTGGTCAGTAGGTGACAGTTACGACACGCGTTAAGCGGACGTAAATGTTGGGAGTAGGGGAGATAATTTCGCTTGGCGAAATAAGTTTCGGCCCTTTGTCTGATTTTAAGATATTGGCCAAGTTTGAAACTTTAATTTCATTCTCGCTCATAGACTCCACAGTAGATAGGTCGCTCGAAAAAACAGAATAGCTGTTAGCGAAGATCTCAGTTTGTTTCGGCAATTTGTCGAACTTCTAGACTTCCAGAAATATTTTCAGCAATTTTATTCTTAAGTTGTGCGACTACCTGTAATTCTGTGGTTGAGGTAATTAATATGATAGATATATAGATTGTGTGAGTGTTAAAGTGTTAAATCGCTTAATTCATTTAAATCTAATTTCTTTAGCGCAGAAGAGAAATAAAGTGGTAGGCTATTATATTTTCTAGGGAAGCATTCAGTGGAAAGCAGACTAATTAAAATTTCTAGCTTATAACGGCAATTGTAGCTATTTATAAATTTAATTTAACTGCTAATACTCAGTCGAGTGTATTTTTCTAAACTAACGTATAAACTCTAGAATCCAGCCTCATGAATGGTGACGGAATACGCACGTGTTCTTAATTTATGAGGATTGCTGATTTTTAAATATAACTTACGTCACGGGAAGTTTAAATGATAAGCAAAGCTCTCTGCTTGCAAGTTTAAATGTAAGTTTTAACCAGTACAGATTCTGTTTATTATATTATATGTGTTATTTTTCCTCCACACAGTGAAAGTTTTGGGGTGACCCTAACTTTACCAGCACCTAGTAGTAGTTTCCATACTTGTGAAGAAATAGACAGTCCTTATTTTGAACCACGTGGGTTTTTCTCAAGTAACACTGATCTGACGGTGCAAGTTAGACAGAAATACTAATATCCCTATAACGGGTTTTCAAAGACTGTAATGATAAATACTGGACCTTGGAGCCAGCACTTAATTTCTTCTAGAAACTCTATATAATTTGCTGCCTGGTGGCGTGAATATTAACAATCATTTCCCGACTAGATTATATCTTGTGGACAAATCTGTGGTGTGACTAAAGTGAATCCTATACTGAGGGAAGGCACCGACCTGACATTCATCATTTTTTTAGAAACCTACGCTATTGACACTGTGCTCTGCTAACTCCCGCGCCTGGAATAATTGTTAGGTGACTTAATCAGACATTTGAACAAATTTGCATACCCAAGTAGTCGTTCCCGGAGACTCCAAGTTAAATACGTCTTTTGGAACTGGGGACTTCTTGGCAGAAGACTGCATTTTTTTGAGTCTGTGTGAAAATCTAAAATCAATGTGTTCCAAGAGGCAGCAAGCAAAGTCGTGAGTACAAGTATGAGAAGCCATGGCGGAATGAATGAGTGTACGCTGGTTTGAGTGATATTTTTCACTATTTTATCTTTGACACCCTGTTGCTGTCCTATTTGTTTTTTTCAATCTGCATAATTTGTTGCTAAGGCTAGAGTTCTTGTGTTTTTGTCTTAGGTTAAATCAGATGTTTTTCAAACTCTGTGCATATAATTACGAGATAAAACAAAGAAAAACTCTTAGACTCAAACCCTATGTATCTGTGACTCGGGCGCCATCATCTGTTCTCTTAACGGGGCCGGGCTAAACCTAGAGTTAACACCATAACGGGGCTATCATCCTTGCAACATTTCCTTGAAGTTTTGTGACTATGTGTATATGTATTTTCCTTGATGTACTTTCTTTGATGTTGTGAGCCGATTTTTCCTGATAATAAAATCGCTCTTGAACTTAATAATCGTGTTTGGTCAGCTCGTTCTAGATAATATATATATCATTGTTATAGTTTCCCACGTCTGTGTGTTTACCTGTCGTCACGTGTATGTGCGTGCCTGTGAGTGATAGAAATATACGTAATATGTATATTGGTGTAGTCTGTCTGACGCTGTAACAACTGTTGTAGAAGATAGGTGAGAGAGAGAAGAATTCTTTTCGCTTTCAGAGACAGCCACTATATCAAATCTATCATCTCACGTGTGTGGAAATTCTATTACCTTTCACTAACTCTCACTGAGTCTATCACCTATTCAAACCTATTCAGAAGGGACCAAACCTAGTCTTAATTCTCCTATCGGAAATCTACGACAGTCAGTTAGGCTTGGGCAGTTAGAAAAAGAGCAAAGGCGGAAACATATGGAAATGAACGGAAGGAACTGCGCACTATGGCCGTTCCAGAACGTTCGAAGATTAGTTGATACAAGGTATATTCGAAAAATATACGCTTCCCAGGGGAGTTCAGAAGCGTCAGTGAGACAGTGCAGACTGCACGAGCTTAAACGGCGGTCAAGTAAAGGTGAACCGGCCATCATGAAGTGAAAGTGCTAGCTCATCGATTTTTGTTAAATCGATGGTCTGCGGTAGGCAGACGAAGCAGTAATTGAAATGAAGACTACCTAATCAGCAGACGAGTATTATACGAATTAATAATGAAATGTACCACACAGAGATTCGTTCGTCAGACATTGGTAGTTTAGAAGATCTGTGGGCCAGTGACGTGAGGCCAGTGTAGCAGGAAAGGTTTCGGAAAAGTTACCATTCCCCGGAGTTGTCCGGTTTCCAATAACCAAAGAAACAACCTGAATAATTGTGGAAGAGTAGTAACTGAGGAAATTCAAGACCAGTTTAGAAGTAAGAATATCGAAAGTTGCACGGCCATAAACACTAGAAGAAATTATCTCTAAAAGATCAAGTGTTTAAGATCGAGCTTGTCACTCAAGGCAGACGTGCAGTGTAAATAAATTACTGTTTCAACTTAGCCATGGACTTATTGTCTGTCATATAGAGTTGTGTTATTATGTGTCATCGTAGCCACTCTGTATGTTTTCATGTCGTCACCCACTACTGATGTAAAGAACCTGGGTAACAAAAACCTGTACGTATTGTCAACGCAGTACGAACAGGCTGCCACACCTGTTGCAATAGAAAAATGGTTTAAATAACAGGTCACTGAAAAGTCATTTGCTATTTCTCAGTTGTTATTCCTTTACCACTATCCAATAAATCAAGATACAACAAGTGTTTAAGAAAGGAAAATTAAATGCCATATTTTTTAACGCTACCTGCCATGACACATTAACATTTCAACTGTCGGTGAGATTCGGTTTGTTCAATATTTGATGTCACACCTGGCATCATATTTTTCTGTTTCTTGTAACGTTAGTTAAAAAAAAAAAAAAAAAAAAATTACAGTGTCAAATGAAAAATAGGTCATTTAACACTGTAATATTTTTTTTTTCCTGAGGCTAATAAATAAACTATTATTCTAATTTGTCAAATGGCAATTACTGTTCACTGCTCTGACATTTATTACAAATATATCCAGTGGATACAATTGAGGATATAAAAATGTAAAAGTTGGAAGTGACTTTTCTATCACCCTATATTAAATGATAGTTCTATGCTATCCAAGATTATTTTTATTATTATTGTGTTGTATAATATTTGTCTATGCCAATATATGAAAAACTATAATCAGAGTTTCACGTTTTAAATTTTCATCTCAATATTATAATTGTATTTTAGTTACTTTAGTTTATTTTTGATTTAATTTTTTTGTTCTTTAATTTAAAAAAGATCTTTTTGCAGTCGTTTCTGATTTTAAAAGTGCATGTTTTTTTGTCTTGTTTAAATTATACTACAACCCATTTTTTAAATATGAACTTATATGTCTGCACGTTGAGGAAGCCAGTTGGTTGCATTGTAGAGCGGCCCTTAATCAGGAGACACCCCCCCCCCCCCCCCCCCCCCCCCCCCATTCAGATGAAACAGGTGGAGGGAGACCTGGAACGCATGGTGAAGGTAGTTGGAGAAAGACATGAAAGTGATAAGGAAGACACTGAAGCGTCTTGGACAGATGGCGCAGGACTAATTGGGGCGGGTGTGGGGGTGGGAGAACTTGACAGGACTTTTTTGAAGGCCTATTCTCCCTAGGGAGCGTAAAGGTAATTAATGAATTCATGAAATGTACATTTAAAATGTAGTCAATAATGTTTTCTTGACAGTGATGTAGCGTGTCTTTATTGCAATACTAACAGATATACCCGGCGTTGCCCTTGTCAGAAAATATTTAATGAACTTTTAATATATCACCTGGTTACTGTATTTCTGAGCCAACATTATTATCTGAGCAACAAGGACCAACCCTCCACAGTCATTTCTCGGATTAACCCTGTCAACTATACACCTCACCTCCAGAAATTTGACTCCAATCATGCCCACCATTATATCTCTCACTCCTAGCACATGTACTCCAATAATGGCCTCCACTATTACTCTCACCTCCAGAACACCTACATAAATCATTGTCTCCACTATACCTCTCACTCCGAGTAAACCAACTCCAATGACGTCTCCACTATTCCTCTCACTCCCAGCACATCTACTCGAATAATATACTCCCTTATACCTCTCACTCACAGCATACCTATTCCAATCATTTCCTCCACTATAACTTTCACCTTCAACACATCTCCAGCACATCTACTCCACTCATGCTCTCCGCTGTACCTTTCACCTCCAGCATATCTACTGCAGTCATTTCCTCAACTACACCTCTCAATGGCAACAACTTTGGTTCATTTTCATCTCTGTACCTGCTTAGAGCATCAGTGTTATAGGAGGTGTCCCTTAACTCTTTGACTCCGGAACAACGCTCAGAGCTTTGGTCAGATTTGACACCCGTGCCAAAACATCTCTCTGCTCGTGGTTTTTTAGTCTATCACGAATTAAAATTACGGCACAGGGTGGAAAATAATTGCGGAGTCAGAGAGTTAATATCTCAGTGGTTAGGCTATTTACTTCAGTTTAGTTAGTTTGAAGGAGACCAAGGGTATGCAGTTCCTTCCCTTCCCATAGAAAAAATCGTATCGTCTGTGGAAATTAAAGTTGTATTGTAAATTTCATCACTGTAACCAATTTTCATTACAGTTTAACTGATCTTGATGTTTAAAATCTTCTGTAAAATCATCTCTGTATTTCATCCATATTTGCTAGTGGGTCACCAACTTCACAGGTTCTAAGGAGAATATCATCTGATTATTCTTGACGTATGTGTAATGAAGCACTGAAAATTGTTTAAATTGTAATTCCTTCTATTGATTTTATTTTATTTTATTTTATTTTATTTTATTTTATTTTATTTTTTTTGGACAAAGGAAAGGGAACAACAAAAACAAAATCTTCGCTCGAAAACGGAAACGGAACGATAACAACAAAAACTTTTCGAAAACGGACTAAGACGTGTTTTTTTACATTTACATAATAATACTTTAAAATATTACCAACAAAAATGACAGCTCTTCTTTTTTTATGTTTTCAGGCCTGAAAACGTAATTTAGGCTCAATCGCACTATTTTAAAATCCTTCCGCCATCGAGACAAATCCATTGATGTTTAGACGCAAAATAAATGGAATTCTGTTTCGTCGGTTTTGAAGCCTGACAACATGATATATGCTTCGGAGAGACGTTCAAAAATATAGATCAGATGTGTTGTAAAATGTAAATGTGATGTATGTTTTAAATATTCTACATTTATAAGTAAGTCACACTCCACAAATTGGCAGGAAACTATATGTCGTGGTTTATTTGCTGTATGTTCTCACGGTGGCTCTAATTCTCCTGTGGTCATTCAGTTGTAGGCGCTGCTTATGAAGCCATGGAGTAACGCGTTAAACAATGGCGTGAGGAGAAGGAGAAAAAAACTGGTGGACTGAAATATGACTAATTAATTAACAGCTGTTTTACTGCAACATGTTTTGTAAATGTACGAATATATTTTAAACCGTCATCTTGGTACTTATTGAAAAAAAAAAAATTCAAAATAAAATTTATTAATAATTCGTCTTCGAATAATTAATTAATGGATTATTACAATGGGCTAATCACCTGTTTGCCAGTCACTTTGATTACATGTTTTGCCCAGGAGCCTTGTGCTCTTTGGGTCACCTCTACACCTCGTTTTGTGGGGTAGAAGAGGTTCTGATTATGAGATGAGATGATGAGTATTAATTTGAACGACTAAATCGACGGAGGTACTGCAGATGTAACGAACTCCCTCCACTATCTTCTGCTAAATATAAATATTAGGTACGTATTCATGTTCATACGAAATGCAAATGGGGAAAATTCAAAAACAGTATGCCTAGAATTAAACATCCGCAATTATAAAATATGGAAACAAAATGTGCGTACTTTCAACAGGCTCAAAATTCAGTCCGCGCACGGAAAAAAAACGTGTCATCAAAAATATTGCAAGTCTGGGGCAGATTATGTAATAACGCCAGTCAGAGAGGGGTAAATCAGTTCTTTACTTGGGTATATCTGACTTTAATAATGGATCATCGAGGAGAAAATCTTGAAATGTACATAAATCCTAAAATGGAGGTGGATTTATGAGATATACTGAAAATAATTTATGTTCAAATATTTTTCTTTTAAATTGCCTAGATTATATTTAATGGAAGTCGGTTGCAACGAACACATTCTGCATGTGTGTATAACTGCATCCACCGTGGAACATATCTCCATTGTTTAAAAGGAAAAAAAAACTAAATCATTTCTTTTGTTTACGCTGTTTGTTTTGAAAAATTTTAATAAACTCTGTGAAATTACATGTTGGTTTTATTGTAGTGGATTTTGATGGTATTGTATGGTTGATGTCACCTAGTGTGATGTATGAGGTCAGCTGTGAAGGCTCCTGAGATAAAAGTAGATGTGAATTACAGAAGGCCCTTCGTACTACCACTCACGACCTCACACATATCTTTTTTTACTAATGAATGTGGCTACGTTAAACGTCTAGGGTACTGATATGTAATGTGTTGTGGTAGATTACACACACACACAGAGATATTTAAGAAGTCTAACAAATGTTTAGTTGGTCAGAACATAAGAAATATTATGGAGTCATAAATTGAATGCAAAATCATAAGACATAATAAAATGGAAAATGTGTATTTAATTATTTCAAAATGACTGGTTAATAATAAATATATTAAGCTAGTCACAGGAGAACTTATTACTAGATATGCTGTTGGGATGGTGTCATCACTCCTAGTCTATGACTGCCAAACATTGTCCGTTGACTTAAGGGATAAATATATATAGTTTAATTTCCCCAATGTCATGGCTTTATTTAATGGCGAATTAAGGATTGTTTAGTTGAAAATGTTGGTGAAAGTCCAGCAGGCCAGATATGACTTATCTCGCCTGTGTCGATCCTGTACCGAAGTCTGGTGGCCCCACCTCTCCGTGCTTGTGGGCAATATACGGCTGCTTTGACACAATGATAGACTGCTCTGGTCCACACTGGTATATATTATTATAGCATTTGACACCGCTTTGGTGCCAAATTGAAACTCACAGTTCTGAAACAAAGTATTGGTCATGTGTCAGAGCTCTATCTTCTGAACCACTTCTGCACACAACACTACACACAACAACACCACATAGACTAGGTCAGATCTCTCTGACCACGCAGCACATCTTACCAAGTTGGTTTCACATAGTATCAGTTCCCCAAGACTACATTACATCTGAGATATGTTCAATAGCTTCCTGCTATTAAATAAGATAGGTGATATGTTCCACTTATATCAACACTAGATCCTTTTTCAGAGTTTCATTTTGGCGTTCCTATATATTCTCTTTGTTTATCTCTAGACCCTGAACTTGGGCTGGGGATCTAGAGCGAATCCTTACTTGTTGTAAGGGACAGATTTTGATATGGCAGTATCAAATCACTCGAAACATTAAACAATATTGAAATATACAAAATAAATGCTTTTATCTTACCAGAGTTACGAATTGAGAACACAGTTAAATTCACTAGCAAAACTCAGCTGAGCTTCTGGCCGTATGATGGCGTCCCACTATATAGTTATATTCTTATGGAATCAACATCACTTATGGATTCAAACTGCGTCTCTGAACAGACTTATGTCAAATGGCAAACTTTCACCTCTCTATCCCGCTACTATAAAATGCGTTGACCAATCGCCGACTTCCCCCCATACTTTCAAATCGTCAACCTAAAGTCACTTCAGTCAAATCTCAGTCGAGTATGTATTACGGTCTGTTAGTCCGTCTGTCTCTACTTGTTTTTTTCATAAAAACACACTTGGTTTTACATGCATTTCCTACACGAATCTGCCACTAAGTTTATTTTTAGCTACAATGCTCCACCACATTCCCTCTCTTTAATTACAGCTCGATTTTTACGTTTGCAGACTCAAGGTCAAGATTTTGGAAGCTTTTAGTGGCATGGGTTAACAGTGCAGTCGCTTGTCTGATATAAACAATACAGTCTTTTGTCAATATCTTCCTTATTATCTATCCGTCTGTATAATTGAAAGCATATTATTTCACTGCTCAAGATGGGCTATCAAACTAGCTAGGTTTTATTTTCATAACTCTATTATTAAGAAAAAACATTTTTTTTTCTCAAGTTTAAATTTTGAAATTTTTTCGAGAACCTTCTCTCATGTGTTTTGCCGCGGCATTCAAAATAAAGACCAAGTATCGAAAAACGCTCAAGAAATGACTGTCTCGATCCAGAGCTAATGTCCATTTCTTGTCCATTTCCTTACTTTATGTCAACTCGGGACGTGAATTTTTTTTTCCTTTCACCCCCCTTTGCGTCTTTTTGCCGTTCGAACTTCAAACACGTGTTCAGTCATATTTTTCCTTTTTTTGTGTCCTCCGTTCTCTCCCGTCTACAAAGGGTAAACGTTCCGTCTGCATGTCTAACTAGATAATTTGAATGGTGGCGGTGGGAAGGGCTGGCGTGGGCGAGCATGCCTCCTAGTATCTTACGCATTATTTTTAACCCTACATTTCATCGTTAATTTTGGAGATATTTTAACGTTGTATCATGGTGACATCATCACACATGTCCCCACCTGAGAACATGCACTACGGCAAGTTCCAAAACCAGTGATACACATAGATAAAATCTCTCCTCACACCTACCACTACTCTAATCTTGATCACAGGGGTGCCGACTGAGGAAATCTGCACCGACATTCAATGACCCTGGGATATATTCGATAACAAACTGATAAGGTTGCAATAATAAACTCCATCTTAACAATCTTGCGTTCTCATGCTTGGCCTGAGATAAGAACACTAATGGCTGATGATCCGTCTGGACCACAAAAGTCCTACCATACAGATAGATTTGGAACTTTTTTATTGCCCAGATTAACGCTAAACATTCCTTTTCGCTTGTAGAATATCCTTGTTCCGCTTTATTCAATTTACGGCTTGCATAAGCGACTGGGTTCAGTTCCCCATCGGGTGAAGATGACCTCTGCAACAAGTCCGCCCGGAGGCCTACATTACTTGCATCTGTTCTCACCACAAAGTCCTGTGTCAAATCAGGCAATTTGAGAATAGGCTTGCTAGTGAGTTTTTCCTTTAATTCCTGGAAAGCTAATTCACATTGCGCAGTCCAAATAATTTTATCTGGAAATCCCTTGCGAGTCAGATCAGTCAAAGGAGCACAAATAGAGTTAAAATTTTTGATGTATTTTTGATAAAATCCGCATAACGACACGAATGATCGCACGTCCTTTTTTGTTTGTGGTCTAGGTGCTCTCTGCAGTTTTTCCAAGTTCTTGGGATCAGGGGTCATGTTACCCTGATATACAGTGTGTCCCAAGAATTCCAACTCTTTGCATCCAATACAACATTTTGTTGGCCTAGCAGTTAAGTTCGCCTCCCTAAGCCTATTAAATAACATTTTTAGAGCGTCAATGTGTTCTTCAAATGTCTCTGTGGCGACGAGAATATCATCCATGAAATTCGTGATACACGGGTTATTCAGGGGATCCAACAATTTGCGCATCATCCTTGAAAATATACTCGGAGCATTTTTCAGTCCGAATGGTAGCATGTTGAATTCATAATGTCCTTCCGATGTGCTAAACGCTAAATAAGGCCTCACTTCAGGCTTCACTGGAATCTGGTAATAGCCTTTACTAAGATCCACCTTTGAAAAGTATTTTGCCTTGTTTAATCTGGCAAATAACTGTTTTGTGTCTGGTAATGGATCCACTTGTCCTTCTGTGACAGCATTCAGTTTCCTGTAATCTATGCACAGTCTGTGTTCCCCAGACGGTTTTCTCAACAAAACGACACTGGAGCTAAAAGATGATTCACTGTGTGAAATAATCCCCTCCTTCAACAAATAATCTATTTCTTCTTTTAATGCCTTCTCCTTCGCGAACGGAATAGAATAGGCTCTCATACAGATTGGGTTTGAGTCTACCAGTTTCATGTCATACTGTAGCAAATTGGTATGTCCTGGTTTATCTGTTAATACATCTGTATGTTCCTCCAGAACCTGTTGAACTATCTCCCTCTGATTTTTAGTCAGGTGCTTACTGACTTTTACCTGTGCCGCTGTTTCACAAGGATGTAATGGGTATTCATGCGAGGTGAGTGGTTCCTTTTGCATTTGAGTTGCGATAGCCAAGGTCAGTAAGGGGGTGCTTTCCTGGAGTGGTCTGTCCAGATACTTCTTTAACAGGTTTACATGATAAACTTTCTCCTTCCCCTTTTTGTCAATTTTATAGTTTGTTCTAGACACCTTCTCTAGAACCGTATATGGACCTTGCCATCCAATTTGTAATTTATTCTGGCTGCCGGGTAGTAGAAGAAGCACCTTCTCTCCCACAGCTAGTTCTCGGTCCTTTGCCTTTCGATTAAAATATGCTGCATGTTTCTTCCTGGCTTGTCTCAAATTATCATTTGCCAGTTTCCATCCAGCTTTCAGACGAGTGGTCAGTTCGTTCACGTATTGATAAGATGAGGTAACAATCTCTTCTGCCTTCTCATCTGTCCAGGTCCTTAATAGTGCTACATCTGGACTTTTAATTTTTCATACTTATTTTTCATGGAACCCGTCGGGTCCCTTCCATTGGAAGCATTATAATGAGGACTTTTCTTCCTAGAATCATCACTCACAAATCGACCACTACCAATTTTTTTCTTGGGTTTTTCTCCCCACTTTAGATTGCTTGTGAGAGATCTTCGCTCTCTTTTAGTTTCCTCCAGTTTATATAAGACTGACCGAGGGATTGTCAGTTTATTCCGGGGTAAATTTATTCTTTGTACTCGTCGCATAGTGGCCATGTTAATCCCTTCAAGTGAAGACTGGGTGTGAAAAGGGGGCTCCCATTCCACTTTGTCTACCTGAGTATAATTATTTTTCCTTCCAGGCCTAAGTTTGCCCCGTGGCGTTTCTAGGTCCTGCACATATTTTCCCTTTGTGGGTGTTCCCTCATGAAAGACGCCACATGCTTCTACAAAGTTTTCAATATCGACATTTACGTCGGGCCAATAGTATTTTCGAGCAACTTTTTGGCAGATGGTACCTACTTTCTCATGGTCCCCATCCTTTCCAACATGTAAGCTCCTTATTAAATTTGCCCTATATACCTTGGGAAGAACCAACTGTCCGTGACCAGTGGATCTAGTTCCTGTCTTCCTATATAGCAATCTGTCCTTCATAAAATATTCTCCTTTGCTTGGAGGTGTGTGGCATTTGGGCAATTTTTTAAAACATGGCTTGAGTGTCCTATCCTCAGCCTGCGCCTTCCTCATCTCCTCTGGATGAGCATTTATAGGTTCACCTTCTTCCTCCTTTTTCTGTGACCTGGTCTGCACTGTCGCCATGATCACAGGTCTCTCGGGATTCCCCAAGAAGACGTATCTACACCCCAATATCAGAGGGTAGATTGGTTCATCTATCACTGCTGCTCTGAAATCTTCTTCCACATAGCGAGTTTTCACCGTTATCCTTGCGATGGGAAGTGTCATGAGTGGTATGTCCTTAGTCGCCCCTTGTATTCCCACTGTTTCTGTGGTATACTGACTTGGGTCCACTAGGCTAGACTTCACAACTGAATCATAATCCAAACCTGTATCATAAAGGCACCTTATGGTGACCCCATTACAGATAACATCCTCACAAACTGGGGGGTGATAAGGTTCCTGCTGTCCATTAGGATTAACCTTTAATCTTTGCGTCCCTGACTTCATTGCAGCAATGTTTGAAGGTTTCCTTCTACAAAATTCGGTTTATGGTTATCTTTCTTGCACCATTTGCACCATCTTTTTCGTTGGTTAAACGGTTTTTTTTCATTGTATCTTTGGTCATTGAACTGTGAGTTTCTGTCTCGATAGTCATTTCTTGGCCGTTCAAAGTTTGTCCTGCCTTTATTACCCTGTTCTCTATTTTCAAATTTATTAAATGGCTGTGGAGCTTTAAAAGTTTCTATGTGCTTCTTTTTATTGCCACTTACCTCTGCCTGGGCTGCCTGATACCTCTCAGCGACATTTAAAACCTCCCCCAACTTCTCTGCACCTTGTTCCATGAGAAATTTTCTCATGTCTGGAGCCATGGACTCTCTCAATTGCTCTATCATGATCATCTCTTTAAGATCTTGGGTCTTCCCCAGAGCAGTCCATTTCTCCAAATAGGTTTCCAGTGTGGCAGAGAATTGGTGGTATGTCTCCCCAGACAACAGTTTGGCATTTCTAAATTTCTTACGATAAAATTCACCATTTTTTTCGTACCTCAATAACAAGGCCTGCTTTAACATGTCATAATTGTCTTGGTCTTCTCTGTTCATTTTTGCGAAGACTTCATAAGAAGTACCTCTCAGTCCCTGTGATAACTTTAAACTCCACCTCTCTCTCTCTCTCTAACCCATATGTAGTAGCTAATAACTCAAAACGACTGAGGTGCCCCTCTATGTCATCGTCTTTCTCAACAAAATGGTCTAAATGAAACCCCATAGCTGATGTTGAGGCTACCTGACTAACTGCAGCATCTGAGGCAAAAGGGCTGGCACCATTTTCAGGAGCATGGCCTTGTAATTCCAGCTCCCTTAGTCGTAATTCGTGCTCCCTTTGTAACCTCCTATCTTCTGCCTCCCTTTGTAACCTTCTATCTTCTGCCTCCCTTTCGGCAGTCAACCTTTTTTCTTCTGCTTCCCTTTGCTGTCGTTTTTCTTCTGCCTCAATCTGCAGCCTCTTAAGTTCTCTATCAGCCTCAGTTTGTAACCTCTTCTATTCAGCTAACCTTTCGGATTCTAATTTTCTTTCGGCCTCTTTTTCTAATCTTCTTTCTTCCCGTTCAATATACTTGTCACATTCAGCAGTTACATACTGAATTAAAACCTGACCATCCATTCCCATATCCTTCGCCGTTAGCACAGCAGCTGATCTGAACTTTGCCAGCTCAGCCATACTTTTTAGACAATTTAGCAATGAGCAAAATAAAATCGAATTACTTAATGATAGGTAATTCTAATTAACTAATTAATTAACTAACTGGCTGTGAAGATTCACCAACTTTTATTTTTACTTTCAATTTTAAGGGACCCTTTTATTTTTACAATTTGTCCCCCTGATTTAATTCTCCCACCAGGAGATCCTAATATTACTGATAAGCTAATTATCCCTGGACAAGACCCCAATATATGTAGTGGATTTTGATGGTATTGTATGGTTGATGTCACCTAGTGTGATGTATGAGGTCAGCTGTGAAGGCTAATGAGATAAAAGTAGATGTGAATTACAGAAGGCCCTTCGTACTACCACTTACGACCTCACACATATCTTTTTTTACTAATGAATGTGGCTACGTTAAACGTCTAGGGTACTGATATGTAATGTGTTGTGGTAGATTACACACACACACACAGAGATATTTAAGAAGTCTAATAATATTAATAAAAGTTATGACACACTGAACTAACTCAGGCTGTTTTAGTTTTACAAATTAATCTTTTGATAAATTTATTTTGTTCTGAACCAAATGTTTAGTTGGTCAGAACATAAGAAATATTATGGAGTCATAAATTGAATGCAAAATCATAAGACATAATAAAATGGAAAATGTGTACTTAATTATTTCAAAATGACTGGTTAATAATAAATATATTAAGCTAGTCACAGGAGAACTTATTACTAGATATGCTGTTGGGATGGTGTCATCACTCCTAGTCTATGACTGCCAAACATTGTCCGTTGACTTAAGGGATAAATATATATAGTTTAATTTCCCCAATGTCATGGCTTTATTTAATGGCGAATTAGGGATTGTTTAGTTGAAAATGTTGGTGAAAGTCCAGCAGGCCAGATATGACTTATCTCGCCTGTGTCGATCCTGTACAGAAGTCTGGTGGCCCCACCTCTCCGTGCTTGGGGGCAATATACGGCTGCTTTGACACTGATAGACTGCTCTGGTCCACACTGATATATATTATTATAGCATTTGACACCGCTTTGGTGCCAAATTGAAACTCACAGTTCTGAAACAAAGTATTGGTCATGTGTCAGAGTTCTATCTTCTGAACCACTTCTGCACACAACACTACACACAACAACACCACATAGACTAGGTCAGATCTCTCTGACCACACAGCACATCTTACCAAGTTGGTTTCACATAGTATCAGTTCCCCAAGACTACATTACATCTGAGATATGTTCAATAGCTTCCTGCTATTAAATAAGATAGGTGATATGTTCCACTGATATCAACACTAGATCCTTTTTCAGAGTTTCATTTTGGCGTTCCTATATATTCTCTTTGTTTATCTCTAGACCCTGAACTTGGGCTGGGGATCTAGAGCGAATCCTTACTTGTTGTAAGGGACAGATTTTGATATGGCAGTATCAAATCACTCGAAACATTAAACAATATTGAAATATACAAAATAAATGCTTTTATCTTACCAGAATTACGAATTGACAACACAGTTAAATTCACTAGCAAAACTCAGCTGAGCTGCTGGCCGTATGATGGCGTCCCACTATATAGTTATATTCTTATGGAATCAACATCACTTATGGATTCAAACTGCGTCTCTAAACAGACTTATGTCAAATGGCAAACTTTCACCTCTCTATCCCGCTACTATAAAATGCGTTGACCAATCGCCGACTTCCCCCCATACTTTCAAATCGTCAACCTAAAGTCACTTCAGTCAAATCTCAGTCAAGTATGTATTACGGTCTGTTAGTCCGTCTGTCTCTACTTGTTTTTTCATAAAAACACACTTGGTTTTACATGCATTTCCTACACGAATCTGCCACTAAGTTTATTTTTAGCTACAATGCTCCACCACATTCCCTCTCTTTAATTACAGCTCGATTTTTACGTTTGCAGACTCAAGGTCAAGATTTTGGAAGCTTTTAGTGACATGGGTTAACAGTGCAGTCGCTTGTCTGATATGAACAATACAGGTTGCAATAATAAACTCCATCTTAACAATCTTGCGTTCTCATGCTTGGCCTGAGATAAGAACACTAATGGCTGATGATCCGTCTGGACCACAAAAGTCCTACCATACAGATAGATTTGGAACTTTTTTATTGCCCAGATTAACGCTAAACATTCCTTTTCGCTTGTAGAATATCCTTGTTCCGCTTTATTCAATTTACGGCTTGCATAAGCGACTGGGTTCAGTTCCCCATCGGGTGAAGATGACCTCTGCAACAAGGCCGCCCCGAGGCTTACATTACTTGCATCTGTTCTCACCACAAAGTCCTGTGTCAAATCAGGCAATTTGAGAATAGGCTTGCTAGTGAGTTTTTCCTTTAATTCCTGGAAAGCTAATTCACATTGCGCAGTCCAAATAATTTTATCTGGAAATCCCTTGCGAGTCAGATCAGTCAAAGGAGCACTAATAGAGTTAAAATTTTTGATGTATTTTTGATAAAATCCGCATAACGACACGAATGATCGCATGTCCTTTTTTGTTTGTGGTCTAGGTGCTCTCTGCAGTTTTTCCAAGTTCTTGGGATCAGGGGTCATGTTACCCTGATATACAGTGTGTCCCAAGAATTCCAACTCTTTGCATCCAATACAACATTTTGTTGGCCTAGCAGTTAAGTTCGTCTCCCTAAGCCTATTAAATAACATTTTTAGAGCGTCAATGTGTTCTTCAAATGTCTCTGTGGCGACGAGAATATCATCCATGAAATTCGTGATACACGGGTTATTCAGGGGATCCAACAATTTGCGCATCATCCTTGAAAATACACTCGGAGCATTTTTCAGTCTGAATGGTAGCATGTTGAATTCATAATGTCCTTCCGATGTGCTAAACGCTAAATAGGTGCTTACTGACTTTTACCTGTGCCGCTGTTTCACAAGGATGTAATGGGTATTCATGTGAGGTGAGTGGTTCCTTTTGCATTTGAGTTGCGATAGTCAAGGTCAGTAAGGGGGTGCTTTCCTGGAGTGGTCTGTCCAGATACTTCTTTAACAGGTTTACATGATAAACTTTCTCCTTCCCCTTTTTGTCAATTGTATAGTTTGTTCTAGACACCTTCTCTAGAACCGTATATGGACCTTGCCATCCAATTTGTAATTTATTCTGGCTGCCGGGTAGTAGAAGAAGCACCTTCTCTCCCACAGCTAGTTCTCGGTCCTTTGCCTTTCGATTAAAATATGCTGCATGTTTCTTCCTGGCTTGTCTCAAATTATCATTTGCCAGTTTCCATCCAGCTTTCAGACGAGTGGTCAGTTCGTTCACGTATTGATAAGATGAGGTAACAATCTCTTCTGCCTTCTCATCTGTCCAGGTCCTTAATAGTGCTACATCTGGACTTTTAATTTTTCATACTTATTTTTCATGGAACCCGTCGGGTCCCTTCCATTGGGAAGCAATTATAATGAGGGACTTTTCTTCCTAGAATCCATCACTCACAAAATCGACCACTACCAATTTTTTTTCTTGGGTTTTTCTCCCCACTTTAGATTGCTTGTGTGAGAGATCTTCGCTCTCTTTTAGTTTTATCCTCCAGTTTATATAAGACTGACCGAGGGATTGTCAGGTTTATTCCACGGGGTAAAATTTATTCTTTGTACTCGTCGCATAGTGGCCATGTTAATCCCTTCAAGTGAAGGACTGGGTGTGAAAAGGGGGCTCCCATTCCACTTTGTCTACCTGAGCTTCATAATTATTTTAGCTTTCCTTCCAGGCCTCAAGTTTGCCCCGTGGCGTTTCTAGGTCCTGCACATATTTTCCCTTTGTGGGTGTTCCCTCATGAAATACGCCACATGCTTCTACAAAGTTTTCAATATCGACATTTACGTCGGGCCAATAGTATTTTCGAGCAACTTTTTGGCAGATGGTACCTACTTTCTCATGGTCACCATCTTTTCCAACATGTAAGCTCCTTATAAAATTTGCCCTATATACCTTGGGAAGAACCAACTGTCCGTGACCAGTGGATCTAGTTCCTGTCTTCCTATATAGCAATCTGTCCTTCATAAAATATTCTCCTTTGCTTGGAGGTGTGTGGCATTTGGGCAATTTTTTAAAACATGGCTTGAGTGTCCTATCCTCAGCCTGCGCCTTCCTCATCTCCTCTGGATGAGCATTTATAGGTTCACTTTCTTCCTCCTTTTTCTGTGACCTGGTCTGCACTGTCGCCATGATCACAGGTCTCTCGGGATTCCCCAAGAAGACGTATCTACACCCCAATATCAGAGGGTAGATTGGTTCATCTATCACTGCTGCTCTGATTTCTCCTTCCACATAGCGAGTTTTCACCGTTATCCTTGCGATGGGAAGTGTCATGAGTGGTATGTCCTTAGTCGCCCCTTGTATTCCCACTGTTTCTGTGGTATACTGACTTGGGTCCACTAGGCTAGACTTCACAACTGAATCATAATCCAAACCTGTATCATAAAGGCACCTTATGGTGACCCCATTACAAATAACATCCTCACAAACTGGGGGGTGATAAGGTTCCTGCTGTCCATTAGGATTAACCTTTAATCTTTGCGTCCCCGATTTCATTGCAGCAATGTTTGAAGGTTTCCTTCTACAAAATTCGGTGTTATGGTTATCTTTCTTGCACCATTTGCACCATCTTTTTCCTTGGTTAAACGGTTTTCTTTCATTGTATCTTTGGTCATTGAACTGTGAGTTTCTGTCTCGATAGTCATTTCTTGGCCGTTCAACGTTTGTCCTGCCTTTATTACCCTGTTCTCTATTTTCAAATTTATTAAATGGCTGTGGAGCTTTAAAAGTTTCTATGTGCTTCTTTTTATTGCCACTTACCTCTGCCTGGGCTGCCTGATACCTCTCAGCGACATTTAAAACCTCCCCTAACTTCTCTGCACCTTGTTCCATGAGAAATGTTCTCATGTCTGGAGCCATGGACTCTCTCAATTGCTCAATCATGATCATCTCTTTAAGATCTTGGGTCTTCCCCAGAGCAGTCCATTTCTCCAAATAGGTTTCCAGTCTGGCAGAGAATTGGTGGTATGTCTCCCCAGACAACAGTTTGGCATTTCTAAATTTCTTACGATAAAATGCACCATTATTTTCGTACCTCAATAACAAAGCCTGCTTTAACATGTCATAATTGTCTTGGTCTTCTCTGTTCATTTTTGCGAAGACTTCATAAGAAGTACCTCTCAGTCCCTGTGATAACTTTAAACTCCACCTCTCTCTCTCTAACCCAAATGTAGTAGCTAATAACTCAAAACGTCCTAGGTACCCCTCTATGTCATCGTCTTTCTCAACAAAATGGTCTAAATGAAACCCCATAGCTGATGTTGAGGCTACCTGACTAGCTGCAGCATCTGAGGCAAAAGGGCTGGCACCATTTTCAGGAGCATGGCCTTGTAATTCCAGCTCCCTTAGTCGTAATTCGTGCTCCCTTTGTAACCTTCTATCTTCTGCCTCCCTTTCGGCAGTCAACCTTTTTTCTTCTGCCTCCCTTTGCTGTCGTTTTTCTTCTGCCTCAATCTGCAGCCTCTTGAGTTCGCTATCAGCGTCATTTTGTAACCTCTTCTCTTCAGCTAACCTTTCAGATTCTAATTTTCTTTCGGCCTCTTTTTCTTAATCTTCTTTTCTTCCCGTTCAATATACTTGTCACATTCAGCAGGTTACATACTGAATTAAAAACCTGACCATCCATTCCCATATCCTTCGCCGTTAGCACAGGCAGCTGATCTGAACTTTGCCAGCTCAGCCATACTTTTTAGACAATTTAGCAATGAGCAAAATAAAAATCGAATTACTTAATGATAGGTAATTCTAATAAACAAATTAATTAACTAACTGGCTGTGAAGATTCACGGAAACTTTTATTTTATTTTTACTGTTTCACTTTTAAAGGGACCCTTATTATTTTTACAATTATTGTCCCCCTGATTAAA
>JAMPIV010003781.1:0-5000 GCA_024509875.1 Oreohelix idahoensis
ACATTCCACCAAGCTTTGGACCTATACCATCCTTCAGGCAGCATTGAGTGTACCTGCATTGCCATGCAAGAATAGAATCGGAGAGAATGGTAACATCCCAAATCGCAATTCCCAACATGTCAAGGGCCAAACCACTTCGTTGTGCTACTCCTTCTGGTTGAAAATCTGACAGAAAACCCTGCGAAAAATACAGCTTCAGCATTGCTGCAATCTCTTTTGGAACATGATACATTTCTAGGGCCTGCCACAACATCTGGTGTGGAAAAACGCGATCCATAAGCATTCGCTTTAGATCCAACCAGATTACATGGAGGTTTGTTCTGTCAGACTTTTTGCCTTTTGGGTTGCTCTCCCAGATCATCTGTGGCATGCTCAGAGACATCCTGAGTATGTACCTGGGATACCTCCTTTCTGAATGGTAGTGTCAATGTACCCATTTGCCGAGGATGGGTATGGTAGTGAGTATATCAGCTTTTCGCCATTACTGAGAAGAATATCTTCCCTTCTCGTTAAATTTAAAAAAAAAAAAAATATAAATTATATAAATAATTTAATATATCTAAATATATTTATATATATATATATAAAAATATATAAAATAAAAAAAAATATAAAATATATTTATATATACAATTTATAAAAAAAATAAATTTTTTACATATAATATAAAAAAATATATTAAAAAAAAATATTAAATTATAATATATTAATAACTATTTATAAAATATAATATTCATTTAACATAATTATATAATAATACTAAAAATTAAAATATAATAAATAAAAAAAAAAATATATATACTATATTATTACATATAATAAAAAAATATATATAAATTAAAAAAAACAAATATATAAAATATTATAAAAAAATATATAAATATTAAATATATATAAAGTTAAAATAATAAATTAATAAATAAATTAATTAATATATAAAATATAATATTAATTAAATAAAATATAATTAAAAATAAAAAAATAACTTAAAATACCTACTTATAAAAAAAGATTGTCTGCGGTTGTTTTCTTACTCGGTAACCTGGCCCTTCTTTTGCTCATCATGAAGTATTCTTTGAATGCTCTTCTGGTATAACCAAAAAAAAAAAAAAAGATAAATAAATTTAAGTCACATCGTGCACAAAAAAATAAATAAATTTTGCCAGTCGGAGAGTGAGAGCGTTAAGACTTTCCATACTAGGTCTAGGTCTTTTTACGAGGTAGGGGTAAACCAGTTACCTTCCTCGCTACCATTTCCTTCAAACTAACTCAAGAGCAGTCAGGAACCCATTTACATCTGGGTAAACTAGAGTCGTGAGCGCTACCAGAATTTAAATCCTGGAACCGTAGTAATCTATGCCGCCAGAGGAAAACTCTCTAACCGCTTGTCGATGTCGCTGTTTCAGAAATTTTAATATTTATAGCAGACATTTTTTTAAAAAGTGTTCAAAAATTAACATATATACAGGTATTTTTAGTGTCTCACAGCCATGATTTACAGCCGTGGTTCTCACCCTGGATTACTTTAGCTTGTTGAATAGATGGTATCCGGGACCCAAAGACGCAGCAATAGAGAACGCAGTCAGCGACTCATAGCTTGACTGCTTGCGTCAGGACCAGCGAACCAGAGCTGGTCAAGACCGTGCTCCACCTCCACGTGGTGGTCCTGGAAACAGTCTGCAGCAGTGCAGTCTGGCTGAGCGAGCACGGATCGAAGAGGGAAGGCAAACCCGGTCCCCAAAAATGACGTGCAGAAGTCGGATGTGTCGACCGAAAGGTGCAGATATCACAGCTTAGGCGTAAACAGACACAACGCAACCACCGTCCTTTCCAGGGCGAACGAGGAAGAAGAAGAAGAAGAATAGATGGTATCCTAAGCTAAAGATGGGAACTACCGATGAGTGAAATGTGGCACTGATAAAAGAATGCTTGAACAATCTGCTTCGAAGATGCCCAACATTTGCGGGACAGAGAAAGTGGCGTATGGCCAACATCACTACCATTCGTCGAAAAGCTCTACGGAGATTCAAACAGCCTCAAGCTGACTACTGCTTTCTTTGAAAATATTCAAGTACACGTTTATGAATGTACGAAGAAGAAGAAGAAGAATCTGGGGTACATGTAATGGCGGATTATCACGTGCTTATAAGCAAAAACAGGTTTCGATCTCTTTCGAGGAGATTTTTCTTGTCACTATTATACGAGTACATAAAAAATTACTGGCAGTTAGCTAACACCATTCTTGAAAAATTAAAAAATCCTGCCCTAGCAAATAAAAACAAAAACACATTTTTTATACCTCCTCTGTGACATGTCACTTTAATAATAGTTATTTAGTATTCCATTGTCTTCGCTTGGTTTAGTTTGTTCGACACTTTGCTTAATGCAGCAGACAAAAACACATTAAACGTTTTCACACCGGCGGTGATGAACATATTTGTGTGTGTCTCCTTCTGTAAATACCAAGCGTTTTGGCGTAGGGGATCATGTCTCTCCACAACCTCTTGCGTAGGTACCGTTCATTAGTTCTGTTGTTGACTTCTTTCCAATGCAATGATATCTAACTGTCCAGTAAAATTTCTCTTCGTTGATCTTTATATCTTGTTTTTTTCCTTCAATCTTTACTGTTGTCACGATATACTCCAGCTTTGTTCTTCTCAAAACATGCCCAAAGAAAGTGCTAAGGTAAAAGGTAAAGGGATTCCGTTACACGCCCATTGAGGCATATTGGGAATATGGTGTTAGGCCCATATTTTCTTGACCGTCGGCACACTAGGGGTGATGTGGTCAGCATCACGCCGGCCGCCTTAACCTTCCCAGAGTTGCTCTGGTATCCATTTGGGGCTGGGTCGACCGAGGAGCCGTTTGTGGCTTTAAAAAAATCCCACCTCATCTGGGGATCGAACCATAGACCACTGAGCTAGGAAGCCAGTGCACTAACCACTATGCTACCGCGGCTCCTCCCAAAGAAAGTGCATTGTTTCATTTTAACAAGAGGAGTAAGCTTCCTTTGTGTATTCATCTCTTTCAGAACATCTTCTATACTGTTTTAGCAGACTATGGTATTTTTTACCATTCTTCTGTACAATCAAATCTCTGTGGCCTCATGTGCTTTTCCTGCTTGTTTAATACTTGGTATGTGAGTGTGGGTGTGCCTAATATTATGATATCAAATCAAAACTGAGAACAATAGTTGACGCTTCAGCAGACTTTCAATTATCACCTTTGACACATAGCTTCAGCAAAACTGCTGAAAATCTGCTGCAGTCGGTTTATCATTAAATTCAGTGGTGATCTAGTAATTATTTTTGTTTTTTAATTTGGTGAATTAATAAACTTACATTTCCACCTCCCTCAAAAAAAAAAAAGAAATAATAATAATAAAACATTAAATAAAGTTAGAATTTTAAGAAATGCGATTTTTATTTATTTATTTTTCTTGGGTGGTAACACTGCAATGCAGTTCATATATGTATAATACGAAACCGGCAACACTGTTTTCTTAGTTTTCCATGCCTGCGATTGAGGTTGCCTGGGGTCCCTCCTCACCTTCCAGAGGGTTACCTCGGCCAAAAGAATTGAGAACTGCTGATTTACAGTAAGGTTTGTCAAAGCAACATCTGGTCCTTTGCATAAAATGACATCCCAGGAACTGGAGACAGACAAATGGGGCAGAGTAGATATGGACAGAACGTGAACGGTTGGAATAGAACTCGAGATCCTTGCGTGAACTGATTAAAGGCCTGTGTACTACAGTGATTTGAAGGTAATGTTGTTGTTACAAATGATGATGGTGATATGGCAACGAACTTAGTAGGTCATGATCCGGTACTAACGATGTGCATTTTGTTATTGGCTACTGTGGAAAAGCGGTATTATAGAGCCATTTACAGCTGGGTAGATTAGACCGTGACGCTTCCAGGTTTCAATCCCGGTACATGTTAACTGATATGCGAGAGGAAAGCTATCTAAATTCTTTTCAATGTGCTGTTCAGAAATTTAAATTTATAGATAAGACCTGTCTGTCGGTCGTTCGGTCTGTCTGACTGTTTGTCTGTCTTGTCTATCTTTCTATCTATATGTCTCTTCTTCTGGCCAATCGATTGACCTCTTTGCTTGTTTGCCCAAATTTTCTAATTTTTTTTTTTTTTTTTTTTTAAATACAGCATGTGTGGTCATTATGTAACGCGGGGCAACATTTTTCTTGTTTCGCTATTTCGGCTTCAATAATTTCATTATTCTGAACTAAGTCCGAGATTATTTCATTCAACTACTGGACATATCTCTCAAGAACACATTGCGTCTTCACTATTACAAGTGTAAGCAAAAAACACAGAGCCTGCGTTTAATGACAGTGGTTAGAGAGTTAGTCTGTCGCAGCAAAGCTGCTGGGTTTGATTCACGGTATCGTCACCCCAGCTGTAAATGGGTACCTGAGTTAGGGAAGGAAAAGGCCACGAGGAAATGAACTGGTCACCCATTATCTCAATGCTGAAGTTAGCATAATGAGCTCTAACACCTTCTCCCATACGGTAGTATCTGCTATGGAATTACCTTTACCTATAAACAAAACTCGTGTCCACGTCACGTTAAAACCCAATGTGCTGTCTAGAAATCCTGATGCATTATAAAGCATCTAACTCCGTAAAATGGAATGTCCCGTTTCCTTCACTAAATGCATCCCTTAATATTCGTCTAAGCATTTTTCATTACATTTGTTCATTATTATGCTTGCTAGTGATCCTAAATTATATTCATGAAGCATTTTATTTTTATAAACCATTTCTGCTGTTATACGTTTATTTAATTAAAAGTGATACAGTTTAAGAAAGTCGGTCTTGAAGGAAAAAAGCTTGCGGTAGGAATGTTCATGAAACTTCTACTATCTTGAAATACCTCTGAAAAACATATTTAATTAAAACATTTTCTTGTTGAGAAATGAAAGTTGTCTTTCCTTATGTATGACAAGTGACATCTCAGACCATTTGGGAAGTATCTGG
>JAMPIV010003781.1:7500-27500 GCA_024509875.1 Oreohelix idahoensis
TGAAGAAGTCATGGGAAAACAGGGGCTAGGAATAATGAATGAAAATGGGGAACTATTCTCAAACTTCTGTGCTTCAAATCAACTGGCTATAGGAGGAAGCATGTTTCCACATAAGAGAATACACAAGGCAACATGGATATCACCAGACCATAGAACAGAAAATCAGATTGATCATATATGCATAAACAAGAAGTTTAGATCATCATTGCAGGATGTAAAGGTATATAGAGGAGCAGATGTGGCATCAGACCACCACCTTCTGAGAGCCAAAGTAAAAATAAAACTCAAGAGATATGCAGTAATGCAAAATTATAGACAACGATGTAGGACATCTAAGAAATCAAGAAACAAGAGACAAATTTGCGGTCACAATATCCAACAAATTCCAGGTGCTCCAACAGCTGGAAGATGCAGAGAATACGGAAGACTATTGGCAGCAAATCAAAACGGTATGGAATGAGACATGTGAAGAAATACTGGGGAAAAGGGAACGACAACAAAAAGCATGGATAACAACAGAAACCATCAATAAGATAAAAGACAGAAAAAACAAGAAAGCAGATTTTAACACAAGCAAAACCAGAAGTTCCAAAGCCAAGGCTAAGGAAGTGTACACAGAAGCAAACAAAGAAGTAAAAAGAAGTATCAAAAGAGACAAGAGGAAGTATATTGAGGAGTTGGCAAAAGAGGCAGAAGATGCTGCAGCCAAAGGGAATATGAGAGAACTGTATAACAGCACAAAGAAGCTAACGGGGAAATACAAGCAAACAAGTTGCTTCATAAAAGACAAGAATGGAAAACTGCTCAGCCATTTACAAGAGCAAATGAAGAGGTGGACAGAATATTTTGAGGACCTTCTCAATAGACCAGCTCCACAAAACCCCTCGGACATCCAGCCAGCAGAAAAAGAGCTACAAATTAACGGTGAAAGACCAACGAAGGAAGAAATAAAGAAAGCCATAAAGCTTCTAAGAGATGGAAAAGCGTCTGGACCTGATGGCATTCCAGCAGAGGCCATCAAAGCAGATATCGACACGGCTACAGAGATGTTATATAAATTACTTGGTAAAGTCTGGGAAAAGGAAGAGATACCAGCAGAATGGAAGGAAGGAAATCTGGTTAAGTTGCCTAAGAAGGGAAATTTACAAGAGTGCACAAACTATAGAGGAATAATGTTACTTTCAGTGCCAGGAAAAGTATTAAACAGGATTATCCTTGAAAGATTAAAAGAGTCCATAGGCAAGAAACTGAGAGATGAACAAGAAGGTTTTCGACAAAACAGATCATGTACAGACTAGATAGCCACTTTGAGAATAATAGTTGAACAAAGTCTGGAATGGAATTCACCACTATACATCGGATTTGTGGACTACGAAAAGGCATTTGACAGTGTAGACAGAGAATCACTGTGGAAATTGATGAGGCATTATGGAGTTCCCCTGAAGATAATTAATTTAATAAAGAAAACATATGAAGACATGACATGCAGAGTTCTTCATGAAGAACAGCTTACAGAACCGTTTGGGATAAGAACAGGAGTGCGACAGGGATGCCTCTTGTCTCCATTTCTTTTCTTACTAGAAGTAGACTGTGTTACGAGAACATCGACAACACACAACAGAAATGGAATCCAGTGGACTCTGACTAAGCAGTTGGATGATCTGGATTTTGCTGATGACTTAGCTCTTCTGTCCCATAACCGTAATCAGATGCAGGACAAATTGAAAACACTCGATGAGAGGTCACAGCAATTTGGTCTGAAAATACACAGGGAAAAGACAAAGATAATGAGAATAAATGCAGGTAATGATAACAGGGTTGAACTTGAAGAAGCACAAATACAAGATGTAGAATCGTAAACATATCTTGGCAGCAATATAGACAAAGTTGGAGGGACAGACAGTGATATCAAAATAAGAATACAAAAAGCAAGAAGAGCTTTCATTGCATTGGGAAATATATGGAGATCAAGAGAAGTCGGATCAAACACGAAAATAAGAATCTTCAACTCAAATGTGAAGTCAGTCCTATTGTATGGCTCTGAGACATGGAGAACAACAAAGACAACTACCAAAAGGCTACAGAATTTCATAAATGGGTGCTTGCGTAGAATAGAGGGATTAAAATGGTATGACGAGGTTACCAACGTGGTCCTGATGACAAGAACTTGACAAGTGCCAGTGGAACAAGAGATGAGAAGAAGACGATGGCGATGGATAGGACACACACTAAGGAAACTGTTGATAGTATTACAAGGCAGTCCTTGTTCTGAAACTCCCAGGGCAAGAGAAGCAGAGGTAGACCAAGAAGCACGCGGAGAAGAAAGCTGGAAACAAAGGTGAAAATGATGAGGAAAACGTGGAAAGAACTTGAGATGATGGCACGTGACAGGAGGACTTGGCATGTGTTTGTTGAAGGCATATGCTCCTTTGGGAGTGGAGGGTTATGAATGAATCTGAGACACACAGACAAACAGAATATTTTATTACATAAGGATATCTGAGACACACAGACAACAGAATATTTCTTTATCAATGATATAAGACAAACAGCTGCAATACTCATATTTGTTGTCAAAAATCACAGTCTCAAATACAAGAAAAATGTCTCCATCATCTCAGAGGCAACAATAAAATAGTCTTGAACATCTCAATCATTTATTCATCTCTTGTTTTCGTTCTCTAGGAAGAATGGGACCAACGCTACAGTTGACTCTCATTGCCTTAAGTCTGTGCCAGAGTACATGCTACTGCAATAGTAGTTTCTGCAGCAATGTGCTTTTTATGATTAAAATTCATAACGATTGTGTCGGTATAATAGTTAGCTCAACTGGGCTCCTTGTTTGTTTATTTTATACGGAGTCACTTATTAATACAGGAAGTGACGTCATGCCGATGTGGTTTATTTAGCAAACGTGAAACTAAAACTGCAGAAGTGGGGAGATTGTCTGCTGGTCGATTATTCCATTGTGTGTCATGGCGAGTGGACGCATGTGTTTGAGCTACTGCATTTCAGTAGATATCCCTGTGTTATTCCATCACTAATACATTAAGATCTTCTGTGAGGTGTATCTAGTTATCTGCATTTACATGGAGTATAGCTTCTCAGTGTCGAGTGTGAATATATATTAGAAAATGTTGAAAATGAAAAGGACAGCGTTCCAGACATGAACGGACTGCCTAAAGTTTTATCAACGACTGCATACAATATGCCATTTGTATATTGGCCTGAACTGTATTGAATTTGGAGCTGCGTGAAGTTTTAATAAAAATGTATACTGTCTACTTCGTCCATTGTGGCTCAAATAAGGGTGTTTGATGTTGGCTTGTTTCGGTGTCTGATACGTTTACTACCCTAGAAGTGAACTTGGCCCACAGGAACCATCCTGTCACTAAATATTAACATTAACAATATAAAAGACACGTAACAGTGCTTTACATGATAAAGTTGCCAGATTCAAGCCAAACCTCAAACCTTGTAGCCTGTCACGACATGCCTGACGGAGCAGTAAGCCTATTGTTTCGTCTACCTCCAGGACGACCCAGAGTTCCCTGGGAGACAACATTAGACAGTCTCGGAAGGAACGAGGATTAGATTGGAACCAGGCCAGTAGGAAGACAAACGATAAGATAGTATGGCGCGCTCTCTTGCAAATCTCTACACCCCAGGGTAGAAGAGGAACAATTAAGTAAGGAAGGTTGCCAGCCTCAAGCACAACCTCATACCATTGGCCTTTTACGACACGCCTGATTGAGCAGTAATGCTATTCTTTATTCATGTCCTCCGATACCCCCGGGAACAACACATCGTAGCCCACAGTTAAAATTATACATATACGTCAGAAACAACCCAATGTACAACATACCAAAGATAACAAAGAAAGTGCCACCCAGATATAGACAACATATCTTCTGTCACACAGGCATCTTCAGGTGAATATCTGCTGCTTATACGTAATATTTGTTGTGGCGTGGCACTTATCAGAACCATAGACTAGGACAGGTTTTACGTTTGGAGGAGCTTATAATTTTTAACTTCCATCGAAAGAAAGCTACATTGGTTTTTATTTGGTTTGAGCGTTGCCTGCTTTAGGGCACGGCGAGCGTAAGTGACCGGTTGGCCTACTCCTACTACTTAAGCGCGAATAGCGCTACTATTAAGTCGAAAATTGTATTAGAGACTAGCTAGTTACATTAACACTAGTCATAAAGGAATGACGTCATCAAATCTGGTATGGGTACAAACAGGTAAGACCGGGGAAAAAAAAGAGGAGAGTTAAGTTTCCGGTTTGGTTTGGGCAGCGGTAAGGTCATCATGCTGCGTTGTGGTAGAAATTTTAGGTAGAAAGTTTAATGTTGACATGTATGCTTTCATGGATGTTGATGCCTAGAAATGGCAGATGAAAACAGTGTATTAAATAGTTTTTTCGGAGACCGAGAATACATGTGTTATGTGATTTTTACAGACAGAAAGGCCGAAAGCATGCAACCTTCTCACACCTCCACACTGAGTGACTAAACACGAACATGCTCAACAGTGAACTGATTTAGAATTCAGCGGGTCATTTGTAGGCTCGTATTGTTTCTGGACCTGTACAAATTGATAAATACGCAGTCATCAGTGTTGCCAGCACTATATATATAATAAAACCAAATGGTGTAGCCAAGGTTGTGAGTCATCGTCCCTCATGCAGACTAGGTGTACAGGTGGATCTATGATAATTATCATTTTGTAGACTGTGGCCTTCGTGAGGTAATCATCTCGGGGTTAACAGTATGGAACGCCTTTTAAACCCAACATAAACGTTTTACATAGGCACAAATTAATTGGTAACAAATTATATACAGCTTGGACCCATCTAATGTCGTTGGACATCTATTAAGTTATCTATGGATGTATGCAAGACATCAAGTTACGAAGGTCTTCATCATACATGAGGTTCAAGGAACCTGGGTTGTAAATAAAACATCTAGAAAAGATCATTTCTTGCGAGAGCGAGTATAGAACTAGATGACTCGACCACTAGTGCTGTTACACGTAAAGGCAATGGAGGTGCCGGAGCGGACGAGGCAAAAAGTATGTCTTCGTCAAGAAATTCGACTTTTCTTATCCTCTGACACACTTCACCCTCGCCAAAACCACGCAATGTAAAATCTCTATCAGAAAACACTAAAACCGAAGAGTGGTGCATTTTTAACTTTAAGTTTACAGTTTTTATTATGTTTTTTGTAATAACTATCTAAAACGCTCTGCAATGTTGTTCAGGAATATTACTTGATTTTTTAGTACAGATTAGTTACCTGTCGTAGCCACACGTGTGGAGTAGGCAACACATATGAAACCACTCGTCCAAAGCGCCTGGTGCTCTAACGTCTGTTAAGAGTCCAAGCGAATTGAAGGCGAAGTTTTCGTCATCAATTATGACGTTAATAACCTGTTACGTTCTGTCTTCTTTGTCGATGTCACTTTCTTTTCGAAATCAGCATAGCGTTGCTTTTCTAGTTTCATCTGATCTCTGATCTTTGTCGGATCTTCTTCAATCAATATCCTTTAGCTCCCCATGCAGTGTGGTAGTTTATGAGTGAAGAGGTAGTTTATGAATGAAGAGGTCGTTTATGAGTGGAGGTAATTTATGAGTGAAGAGGTAGTTTATGAGTGAAGAGGTAGTTTATGAACGAAGAGATGGTTCAAGATCAAACAACAAGAAGTAACAAGAAGAGAACATGGTTCGCAACCAAACGATACGTCAAGGCCTAAACACCCAACCCCTGCAGACCCAAGTAGAACAGTCCTGAGATGGTTTGGCCATGTCTGCAGAATGGGAGAAGATCGGCGACCACGACAAGTATGGGAAACTAAGAGCCAGGAATCTAGACCTCCGGGACGAACCAAAGTTCACTGAGAGGACAACATCAGACAATTTTTTGAAGGACCAAGGACTAGAATGGAACCAGGCCAGAAGGAAGACAGCCTATATGATAATATGGCGCTCTCTTCCAAACCACTACACCTCACGGTAGAAGAGGAACGACTAAGTAAGATATTTTCCAAGTAACTCTAGGAGACAGCTTATTCAAGTCAAATGAACGCAACCTGAAGGTATCAGTAGTAATGAAATAGCTGTGTAGATCAAGAACAGAATAGAAAAGGTTAATAAACTGAAGAGCTAGCAGAGACTAGGAAGAAGAATCGACAGATATATTTGAAGCTTCCATGACTAACGTACTATCGTTATGTTGTATGACAACGATGTTGGTGGCATGATGAGCTATGCCCTGCAGAAGTGTATGCTCTTACTTCTTCATTTTCAAACCCCATGTACGTAGTGGTTTTTGATTTTGTTTGTTTGTTTGTTTGTTTTTTGTGTTTTTTATTTAACTTATAAGCACAATTGTGATTGTCCCTATTTACATCACCATCATGTCAAGGTCAAGAGTTTGAACAATATCGGTAAATAACGAACGAACGAACGAACTTTATTTTCAAAGGGTTAAGAATTGGGCACGCAGGCCCGTCTGACATTCTGCCCTTCCTGTCTCTCTCATCATGTATACTAATATCCTTTCATCCTCACATTTACTTTAAGCATTATTAAGGCATTTATCATTATAAAAGTAATATTACATTTGCAATAATCATCATAATTAAAGTGTTTTTAAAATAAAATAAAATAATAAAAAAATAAATAATAAATAAAAAAATAAAAAAATTAATAGTAATAATGAATTTGAAAAATAAATAAATAAATAAATAATAAATAAATTTAAAAAAAAAAAATAAATAAATAGAAAATAAAAAAGAAAAAAAGAATCGAATTCTTCGTACTGTAAATTAGTGATTTGAGACATATTCAGAGGTATGTTATGAGAACTTGTAAAATGTTCATACGGTGTTCAACTGAATGACTCAGGGACATTTTTTTTTTTTTTTTTTTAGGTTCATCAAGATGAGGTGGGTAGACAGTTACTTTCCATTTTCCTTTCCATTTCCTTTGCGTTCCAAACTCAAGACCAGAATCAGACTAGGTAGATAGTTAGATAGACATATACGAAAGCAATTAATTTGCCAAGGGTTGAAAATCGGACACAGTCCCCTCTTGCATTCTTCCATCCTCTTGCTCATCTTTTATTACTGTTACTCAACATTCTCCAGCGTACTGAAAGTATTAATTTAAGGGCAGTGCAACATTACAAGGAAGTATAACAGCATACATTAACAGTACCTGATCATAAAATTAAGAATATAAGTTATTAAGAATATAATATTAAGAATAAGTATATTGTAATGAAAACTAGATCATCAGAGCCTCCATACAGTATATTAGATAAAAGTACAACACAATCAGTTAGGGTGGCATATAATCAGCACTCATAAAGTATTTGAATAGTATACGATTGTATGAGTAAGGACTGTGCGTGTTTTTCAGGTCATTGGGAAGATTGTTCCGAAGATGAGCAGCTGAGTAAGCCAAACTAGTTTTAAATAGGTCACGCCTGGGCTTGGGTACCTGTAATTTATTTAAGCGCTGACTACGTCTGTCATTGTATTTTAAAAGCGGCCAAAGATACTTTGGAGCATTCTGTGACAGGATTTTGTGAATAAATTTCCTTTTGTTAAAGAGGAAGCGCTTCATGAGGGGTAATATTTGAAGATAATTATATAAATCTATACAATGTGATTGGTGTTTATCAGCAACAAGGCGCATTGCGCGTTTTTGAAGCGAGTGGAGCCTTCTTGTGTTGGAGACAGAACAACCATCCCAGATTGTGGAACAACAGTCTAGATGCGTTTGTATATGAGATATGTAGAACATTTTCCTTGCCTCTTCATCCAGGAAATGTTTAATTTTGGCTAATTGGTAAACTTTTTGTGCTGTTTGCTTTGTGAGTGCATGTACATGTGAGTTCCTAGTAATAGTGTTAGTGATTGTGTGTGAAAATTGTGTGCAACTTTTTCGCCTGTGATGTCACGTAGATCTGTATAGCACCGCGCGGTGCGATGTGAAAAACCGGGAAAGGAAGGAAGCTAATATGAAAGAGACTAAACAGTCCTGTGTATATCTGGCAGCTGGAAGGAATTGACCTGAAATTTTGAATCTTAGTCATGTCATTCTACGATTAAGTGTATGCCAAGAACATTCATTGACGAACATTCATTGATATTCTAATATTTAATTGTTGAAAAAACTTATGAAGTGAATGTCTTGCTGGTTCCTTTCCGTGAAAGTCGACAGTTTTATGTGTTAGCCCTAGTGAATGAGACAGCGGGCAGAGTGTGGTAGGCATAACATCTGTATCCGTAACAACCATGTTTAAGGGCTGGTCTCACTCGCCCTGTTTGTAGTGTCTTTTTTACACTCTCTCATCTGCTCCACAAGCGTTTCCAAGAATATTTTTTTTCATGACCGCCACTCTTTTCTTTGCCCTGGTTCGGTTTCTTTCTATCTGTTTTGTCTAAGTCAAACGGCGATCGTGAGTAATACCTAGGTAGTTTGGATTTTCATCCAGACGTAGATGTTTCCCGTTTAGCACCAGTCTGGAGCTCTGTGGTTTATTTGAGAGGGAGAACACTGTATATGTTGTTTTTCCTTCATTTATCTTCATTAACCAGGTTTTTGTCCACTCCTCTAGTGATATTAAAGCTTGCTGTATCCGAATGTTTGCAGCGGTGATATACTCTTCAGAGATCCACAAGGCCAAGTCATCTGCACAGGAGGCATTGCGTATTCTTCTTGAAATATTTTATGTTATGTCATTAATGTATCTAGAGCAGGTTTTCTTAATCTCTGCTTGTGACATGGACCCTTTTATTTGTCCGATGAAGACTAAAGATCACTTTCATTGTGTGCGTGAAAAAGTCTATGGACCCCTTCGTATAAAAAAGGTACATAAATGCATAAACAAGATTTACACTTTAAATTGTAGGTTTTGTACATAGACCCACTGGAGTTCGTTCACAGACTGCAAAAGGATCCATGGAAGACATGTTAAGAAACCTTGATCTAAAGGACGGTCGATGGTAAAAGCAGACGTATTTTCTGATTCCACTCTCCATTTACAAGGATTCTGAGAGTCCTCCCTTGTGGACAATTCTAAAAGTAAAAATATTGATAAAAGTATTGAATAAACATCTAAAGCGTTCCATAAAGTCTCAGTATTTGCTACATTAGTGCGTTGTCTAGGCCAGTGGTATTCGACCAGGGGTACGCTTATCCTTGGGGTATGAGAAGACGTCTAAGGGGGTACGTGAAAAACGTCTGCCAATGCAATGTACTGGTAAATTAAATACTTGGAATTGTGCACGAATAACCTTGGGGGTACATAGTTAAAGAAAAAGTATATGTCAGGGTACGCAAACAAAAAAGGTGGAATACCACTGGTCTAGGCTTTACAAACGATTTCACATAGTCTACAAGTTGATGTGTTCCTTATATTTATGGGTATCTGTCATTCCTTTGACAGCTGTTTGTTGAATCTGACAGTTGTGTTTATGGTTTTCTGATCCGTACATTATCGTCCGGTTTGAAATACGACCTGTTCCTACCAAAGTTTACTATAAAATGGATCATATAGCCTATGTACTTATGTATATATCACATTAGTTGGAGTTTTTTTAATCCTGACATCCTCATTGTGTGCGCACAGTATGGATATTTAAGTATTAATGACAGTTTTCATATACCAAATTTTATCTTACACTAAGCAACTCACTTTTATTATTGATCTTGTGTCAGATGCTCAATGCATCTCCAAAAAAGGATGGCTTAGACATGAATGGAGAACATACATAGAGGCCTCAAATCTTCAGAAACTGGTGCGAGTCTACTATACTGGTTATGCGAGGAGAGATAAAAAAGGACAATTAACGATCTCCGGAGTTACGTAGGGAGATCATGCTAATCACCCCTGTACACGAAGCACTATTTTTGTGCTGCATATTTCGCACCGATTCACTTCTATATCGAGGACGTGTTATTGTTCGAATGGTCCTGGGTTCGAGTCTCAGGTACGTCTAACACTTCTGCTGTTTTTCTGTAGTCTAGTTTTCTACCGCCGTGCGCCGCATGAAGAAACATCATTTGCGCCTGGACCAGATAATGTAACAGTAGAGTAAATGGAAGCTTTGGAAGAATTTGAGGTAAAAGTGATAACAAAACTCTTAAATGACATCGGCAACAGTGGTCAAATACCTAATGAGGTAATTTCCTAATACTCGTGGCTGAACGCTCAGCAGTGAATATGTGTATAATATGTAAATTTAGTACCATTTAGGGTTAGGGTTAGGATTAGGGTTATTCACTGCTGAGCGTTCAGCCAAGAGTATTAGGAATATTATAACGAATTATCATAAGGAGAGTGAGAAATAAAATTAACCAGAAATCGGTGATGAACAGAGTGGATTTGTAGAAGGTAAAGGCACAAAAAATGTCATATATATAGTATAAGAATATTAATAGAAAGAGCTATAGAAGTAAAACAGATCTGTACCTATGCTTTATAGATTACACTAAGGCATTTGACAAAGTGAAACTTGAGGAAATTTTTAAAAAAGTTAGGAACCATCAACAGTGATGATAAAGACTTGAGGATAATAAAGAACATATACTGGCAACAAACAGCAGCTGTAAGAATTAGCAGCCAAATAGGAACGTTTCGGCAAGTAAAAAAGGACGTCAGACATAAATGTGTGCTGTCACCAGATCTGTTCAATCTGTATAGTGAAAATATAATGTGATCTCTAGAGGACATGCCAGGAATATTATTTGGTGGACAGCTTGAGATACGCTGATGATACAGTCTTAATAGCAGAAAGTGAAAAGGAGCTGCAAAAAATAGCTGATACAAAAGTGACAGAAAGTGAAAATAAATGCCTCAGCCTTAATAGCAAAAAGACAGAAGTAATGGTCGTCTCAAAGAAAAGGGCTTCCCCAGAATGTACTATTATAGTAAATGGAACAGGTCAATAGATTCAATTACCTGGGCACATTAATAACAACGATGGAAGATCCATCTCAGAAGTGAAGAGCAGGATAGCTCAGGCAAAAGTAGCATTCTATAAAATGAATAGTGTTTTATGTAACAGTTCTGTCCCTATGGAAGTAAGAAAGAGAGTTTTTCAACGTTATATAGATCCGATCCTGACGAATGGGAGTGACTCATGGACAGTTAGTAAACAAGTAGGGAAAGCACTAAAGGCCACAGAGATGAGGTCATAAGAATGTTAAAAATACCATGGGCAACCAAAAAGAGTAATGAGGATGTCCTGGAAGAGGCCAATGCGCAAAGGAAACTTATTTCACAAGTTAAAAAGAAGCAGTCCACTTTTTTGGGGCTTGTTATGAGAAGAGGAAAGCTGGAATATATTGTAACAGCAAATACGACTGAAGGAAAAGAGATTAGAAGACAAAGAGCAAATACCGGACAGTTAGACATCGTGACATCGAAGGAAGTCAACAACAGAATTGATACATTGTACTGGAGACAGGAAGTTGTGGAGAGACACGATCTCCTACGCCACTTGGCATGGCACGTTAAGAAGAAGTTTTCTACCGTTGTAAGTAAATCTCATGAAACAGATCAGCAAATATGGTGTATGGCCCCAGAGATAGTCAGTAAATAGGACCTCCAGTACTTGACGTTTCCCTTCGCTGGCCTACATCGATATACGGATTTCGAAAGTTTGCAGAAGCCGCATCTCTCAAAGTAGTTTGGGGTGCTTAATCACTTATGGTTTAAATAACAATCTTGATCGATCTTGGGCATAGTTCATAATGTGAAACAAGGTTGGGGATACGGTATAAACCACCAATTCCTCTTTTCTTTATACTTCTTATATCGTAATAACATACACAATTAACAATAATAATCATAACTACTTGTTCTTGCAATATTATTATTCCATGTACTTTTATTTTCCTTCATTTCAACGTGACCTGCATTCTCTCCTCGTGGTGGTAGATTTTATTCACAGTATATGTTTTCCAGGAACTAACCAACCATTGCCGTTGACTTACGTGAGTACATAGTTAAGTGGGTAATTATTCAAACAGGAATTTATCAATAAGTCATTCAATTATGGCCTTTAACTCATTTGATTAAACAGGGACATGGCTTCTTACAGATTCTAATATAATTGGCTTTTTTTTTTAAATAAATGGCTTCTTACTAACTCGAAACAGGCCCAAATCATTAAGTCAATCAATCACAGCCTTTAGCTCGCTTTAGTACAGAGTTAACCGGCTATTTACTCTTAACAACAAGTAGTCAAGGGGCAATGGTCGTAGCTCGAACTTACTTCAGTACATAAGTGTCGTAGATTTTCGATAGAGGAATTAAGACATAGATTGGTCACTTCTGAATAGAAATAGAACAGGTGATAGCTCAGTGAGAGGTAATGTAAAGAAAATAGATTTCACGAGTGAGATGGTGGAAATTAATAGAGTCTGTCCCTGAAACGCGAGAAGCTTCTCTCGGCCAGCCTATCTTCTACAACAGATCTAGATTTGTCCGACAGTCTATTAAGTTATATAGATGGACTATTTATCAACCACTCACCGACAAACCCACATAAGTGACGACAGTTTGACGTACAAACGTGAAAACTATAACAATGGAATATAGATATTTTGGAACGAGCTGACCGACACACTTGAATAAAGTGTATGTAAATTTTATTAACATAAAGAAAATTGTCCACAACAAATAAGTTCGCTTATCAAGCACATATAACTACACATAGGTTAATGACTTACTAAGAGAATAATAGATCCATAGGTGTAATCCTTTCCCCCTCTGTTTAGCCCACGATCCCGTTAGAAGAAAAGTTATAGCCCCCAAAGAGTCACAGATTATACACTGTGGTCTAGTATTTCCCTCTATAGTTTAAGAACAGAGTTGATACATTAATCTATTCTAAGAGAAAAACAGCATTAGCAACACACTTGCATAATGAAATTATAAAGTGGGTGCATAAATCATACCATAAAGGAATCACTCAGTCCTGCTTTCTCTCCATTCACTCACCCGTGGCCACGGACGTACTTTCTTACTTACAAATTGATGTCTTTCACCTTCAGGCGCAAGCTTCAGGACACACACCATCTGTATTCTTTTGATAAAGCGAATCCCAGCTCTGCAGATACAGGTTTCATCCAATGTTCCGGGGAGCATTCACTTCACAATTATATTTTAAGATTACTGTTAATGTCACTTGAATCAGTTCAGGTAAGAAATTATAAACGGGCTCACAAGGTCAGAATCTCGGGGTTTCCCGTACTTAGGAAAAGGCAGGTTGGTAAACTTCTCTCAAATGTAAAATTCTTGGTCACATCACAATTAGCAAAAAAAAAAAAAAACGTCGGAAATGTTACTGTTTGTAATTTCTCTCGCCACAGGGGCTGAATGTAAAATGAGATTATTGGGAAGAATTATAATCTGGCTCGATAGACCCAGTTATTTCATTTAGTATTAAAGTTCGTGAGATGAGTACTCTGTCTTTTTCAGGATGCAAACACAATGCCAGACAGGTTGTAACTTGGAAACTCACTTATTTAAATTACAAAAATGTTTCTTCTAGGTTAATCTCATATACTGAAACCGCGGGTAGATGTTGGGCTTTACCCAGAATACTGTATAAAGAAAAAGAAACATACAGAATACTTAAACATAATATTATACACATGCTATCCTACCCTCGCGTAAACATAATATTCACTTCGGTTATTAACTTTAAGTTAGAGACTATAAGCTTAGCGCTTGTCTCATCGTTTAAAACTCCCGTGAAATAACTCTAGTCATTTAAAAAAATCAATCATCATGAATTAGAAATACGTAAGTATCTCGTCAATATTCAATGATGAATCAGTGCATTTACTAGTTAGTTAAAATATTCTCGGACTGGTTACTAGTAATTTAATTAAATTTATTTATAGCTGTATGAGGTTTAACTAGAAATTTTAATTTGTTTTGCAATCCACTGTAACACAGTAAACTTAAAGAATATAACTGACTTATCATTTAATCAATCTGCACAGAAATTAAACTATGTAAAAATAAAATAGGCAATCTACAAC
This sequence comes from Oreohelix idahoensis, assembly GCA_024509875.1. Taxonomy (NCBI): domain Eukaryota; kingdom Metazoa; phylum Mollusca; class Gastropoda; order Stylommatophora; family Oreohelicidae; genus Oreohelix; species Oreohelix idahoensis. The sequence continues at coordinate 21,572 of JAMPIV010003781.1, forward strand.
TTAAATCACTCAACACTACTATATATATATATATATATATATATATATATATATATATATACCATTAGCGCAGAAGTAAAACGATCTCCAATCGACCAACTAGATGATGCTGCTATTAACAGAGATCTTAGGAATCGAAAGCTAGATGGCAATCGACAAACTAAATGATGCTTCTATTAACAGAGATCGTAGAAATCGAAAGCTAGATGGTTCTAGTCTGTCTGGCTGTACTGGATGAATTAAGTTAGAATTCTGGAGTATATATCTCTCCGAAATCAGAGGAAGGTTACGTCTATAACCCGACCCGACTCATTTGCCAGATGTTAGCACCTACGTCCAGATTTACATATTTCCTTGCTCCTTCTACGAATGAAACGAATTTTACACACCCTTACCGAAACCAGACTTAACACCTACAGTACATTCTCTCGATCTGATCAGACATCGGCAATAAAACTCACAGTGTGCGTTTCACACGTTCTGCTTCATATGGCCGTTCCCAGCGATCAATGTCTTTCATCTCAAATCGTTCGCCGAGAATAATTACCTATTGGTGGACAGATCAGAGAAAAATAATAGACGATAGTCTTACTTCTTATCCCTGTCGAGAACGAATTAACACGATTCGATCTCATCAAAGAACTTAGCTTAACAGCAATAAAATGCGTGCTAAATTAGAAAGGAAAAGACAAAGATAAGAATTGCTAACAATCTAGCGTATGCGAAAGAAAAGTAGAAGAGCGGAAGAAAGGTAAAAGAGCGGAAGAAAAGTAAAAGACAAGTGTAGATATCTGAAATATATTAATCATAATATCTCTGCCACAATAAGCCAGTGTCTAATTACTCGAAAAGTAATTAACTAGCTATAATTAGCCAGTAAGTGAATCAATCATGGGACCTAAGACGTGTCAACAGTGAAGAATGCAGTCAGCGACCCGTAACTAGACTGCTTGCGTCAGGGGCAGCGAACCAGAGCTGACCAAGACCCTACTCCACCTCCAAGTCGTGGTCCTGGAAACAGGCTGCATCACTGCAATCTGGCTGAGTGAGTAGGGATCGAAGAGGGAAGGCTAACCCGGTCCAAAAAATGCCGTGCTGAAGTCGGATGTGTCGGCTGAAAGGCTCAAATATCGCAGCTTTGCTGTAAACGGACACAACGCACCCAACGTCATTTTCAGGACGAACGAAGAAGATGCAGAATTAATCATAATTTTTAGATTACTTGAGTACATAGGCAAGTGGCTGCTTAGTCGAACAAAAACTAACCGGTATGTTAATCACTGTTAGACTTTAGCTTACTTGATTGCGCATGGAAGTGGCTGTTTACTCGATCGAATAAGAACATAGAAATAAGTCTATCAATGTCTCCAGCTTACATGAATGCTTAGTTAAGTGGCTACTTTACTCGAACTGCAACTAATCACATGCCTATCAGTCATGGTCTTTAACTGACTTGAGTACATAGGCAAGTGGCTGCTAACTCGCTCGAAAAGGAACACATCATTAAACGTTTTTTACAAATAAGGGAGGGAAACCTGAGGCCTGTAAACAGTAAATTAATATGAAACAAATATAAAGGTATGTTATCAGGCACTCGCAGGAAATAAAGAAGTAGAACACCAGACAACAGAAAAACAACAGACATGAGTGGCTTACCCAGGATTTGAACACTGGACCTTCCGTGCGACAACCCCGCCTAGCCATGCAAGCGAATCACACTATCCGCTCTGCCATCTACGCATCATCAAAAAATGATTTTTCAATGGCAGGTCAATAGTGCGAACCACAATACACGACACCAGAAGTCCTCCATGGGCAGTTCAGCCTATTAATGACGCAATCACTTCTGTCATTGAAACATCATTTTTTGATGATGCGTAGATGGCTGAGCGGATAGTGTGATTCGCTTGCATGGCTAGGCGGGGTTGTCGCACGGAAGGTCCAGTGTTCAAATCCTGGGTAAGCCACTCATGTCTGTTGTTTTTCTGTTGTCTGGTGTTCTACTTCTTTATTTCCTGCGAGTGCCTGATAACATACCTTTATATTTGTTTCATATTAATTTACTGTTTACAGGCCTCAGGTTTCCCTCCCTTATTTGTAAAAAAATGTTTGTACAATACCAAACCTACCCACTATCCTGTTCTCACTGTTCTAGTCTACTATCATTTACTGGACACAGTATTAAGGTCCTAAGGGTCTTGTTGGATTCGGCCTATACTGTTTGATAGAAATACAACAGAAGTGATTGCGTCATTAATAGGCTGAACTGCCCATGGAGGACTTCTGGTGTCGTGTATTGTGGCTCGCACTATTGACCTGCCATTGAAACATCATTTTTTGATGATGCGTAGATGGCAGAGCGGATAGTGTGATTCGCTTGCATGGCTAGGCGGGGTTGTCGCACGGAAGGTCCAGTGTTCAAATCCTGGGTAAGCCACTCATGTCTGTTGTTTTTCTGTTGTCTGGTGTTCTACTTCTTTATTTCCTGCGAGTGCCTGATAACATACCTTTATATTTGTTTCATATTAATTTACATCATTAAACGCAGTCACTCAAAGCTTTTAACTAACGTGAGTAAATAGTAAAATGGCTACTTGATCCTTCTTCTTCTTCTTCTTTTTCTTCTTCGTTCACCCTCAGACGTCAACTTGAATAAGTTCAAAGAAAGCAGTGGTCAGCGTGAGGCTGTTGATATCTAAGTAGATTTTCTCCAGGAATGGTACTGGTGATCGCCATATGCGTTTTCTCTGTTCCTCATATGCTGGGCCCCTTTGAAGCAGATGTTCGGCAGTCATTTTATCGGTGCCACAGTCACACTCATCAGTAGTTCCTATCTTTAATTTGTTGAATAGATGGTATCTCAATCTGTTATGACCTGCGCGAAGTCTGAAGATTACCACTTGTTCACTTCTGCTGAGCTGGTAATACGGATCATTTTTTGTGTGGCCTGGATGCTCTTCTTCCCACTTGTGCCTGTACCTGCGCTTGATAAAACTCTTGGACTCCTCATAGGTTCTATTTGTGTCAAGTTGAGGAAGTTTTCCCCCTTCCTTTGCCAATCTGTCAGCCTCTTCATTTCCAGGAATGTTGCAGTGAGAAGGGATCCACTCTATCACGACTCTTTTGTATTGCTGACAAAGTCTGTGAAGTGTTACTCTTAGGTCATCCAGTTCAGCATTACTTTGACTTTTCAGCGTTGTAATCACTGACAGCGCATCTGAGAAGATAGCTACTGGTCTCTCTGAGCTTTCTTTTGTCATTAGAATTTCTGATGCAGTTTTTAAGGCCTCTGCCTCTGCTCTGAAGTTACTTGAAAATATCCCTGTTGCGACTGCTATCTTTTTGTGTGTGCCATTGCTTAAGCTCAGGAAGACTCCCCCACCCCATCGTCTGTTGCATTAGTTGCTGATCCATCTGTGTATGCATGGATCCAGGTGTTGCTTGGGTAATGTTTCTCTATATATTTTGTGGTGACTCTCCTTCCTGTTTCATTTTGGCTGTTCTTTCTCTCAATACCAGGAACGTTTTCTATCATTTCAGGGAAGCACTGTTGTTTCCAAGTTGGTAGCTTGTGTGCAGTACATATTGGCGTAGCTGTTGATATTGCGTTTATGGGGTTTGCTCTCATCTTTGCTTTGAATGTCTTTACAAAGTTGCTTCGCTTCAGTCTTCCCCTTCCAAGTCTATTTATTCTCTAGTGCATTGGGTGGTCTATCAGCCTCCTGAATTTCTCGGCTTGTTGCTGGGCTCTGCTATCTCTTCTATCCTCCATAGGCTGGAGGTGAGTAATCTTTTCCAACTCTTTTATGGGTGTTGACTTCATGCCCCCTGTTAACAGGGGGCTACTTAATCCAAAAGCAACTGTTCGGTAATGTAATCAATGATAGCTGTTAATTAACCTTAATATAATCAATGACAGCTGTTAATTAACCTTGATATAATCAATGATAGCTGTTAATTAACCTTAATTTAATCAATGATAGCTGTTAATTAACCTTAATATAATCAATTCTTCTTCTTCTTTGATCCTTGGCCGCCGATCGTCAAAGCAGTCAGTGGCCATCACGCCTAGTGGCGTCTTGTAGGGCAACAACAAATTGATTCCACTTTGCTCGGTCGGTGGCCATCCTTCGTACAGTGCCCCAACTCTGGTTCATTCTTTGCATCTCAGCCTCCACAGTCCTCCGCCAGGTTGTTTTTGGTCGGCCTCTCTTTCGTTTTCCTTCAGGGGTCCAAAGCATAGTTGTTTTTGTGATGGCATCGGGGTCTCTTCTGAGGACATGACCAACCCAGCTCCAGCGTCTGCCAGCTATGATGGTGTGCATGTCCTCTTGCTTGCTACGAGTAAGCAGATCTTGGTTAGTGATGGTATTCGGCCAAAAGATTCGGAGAATTTTTCTTAGGCATGTTGTGTGAAAAGAGGACAATTTCGACATTAAATATAATCAATGATAGCTGTTAATTAACCTTAATATAATCAATGATAGCTGTTAATTAACCTTAATATAATTAATGATAGCTGTTAATTAACCTTAATATAATCAATGATAGCTGTTAATTAACCTTAGTATATAGGCATTTGGCTACTTAACCACTGGAGCAGCAAATAATCAATATGGCAATTAATAATACCTTTAGCTTACTTAAACACACATGCAAGTGGCTACTTAACAAAATGTCAAAGGTAAGAGAGTGAAGTGGTAGAAACTTCACTATACTAGGTGCAGCTTATGAGATGGGGAGATTAGTTCCCTTCCTGGCTGCATGCCTTTCCTAACTCAAGGGTTAGAGTCAAGAACCTATTTACAGTTAAGTAGACTGAAGCACAACACTGCAACAACTCTAAGCGCGTAGCCAGTTGGACTGAAAGAATAACTATCGAGGACATTGCGGCTAAAACATACAAGACAATACATGCAATGACCATCTTAAAGAAATATTTATCACTGAAATACTAGAACGGCTACTCACAACAATCATCGACAAGGTGATAAACCAGATACTGCCGAAAATGATGACACAAACATCAGACACGAGGCAAAAAACTCACAAACCTCCACAATCCAACTAACAGTCCTTTTTTTATGACTCAGACTTCTCAGGTCTACCAGCGAACTATCAAGACAAGATGTAAAATACAGTGTAGAACATGCCCTACAGTAAAAACAGATACACGACAACAAGAATTCAGACAGTCAGCTAGCAGTCCTTTTCAGGACCAGTCCTTTTCAGGACTAACAACAGGCTAGCACCCAAGGGGAATTTAATAATACAATATACCCCAAATATAACCGAAATGTTGAACAGGTAAAACAGCAATATAATTAGTGAACACAAACTTGATCTTTTCCGTTTACTGCTTTCTTTATAATATACTACTCGTCAAAAGTCAAGGGTCACTTAGAAAAACCTTGGTTGAAACCATAAAACAAATCTGATAGAAACGTAATTGGTATCAGTCAAAACGGCATTTATTGAATACCAAATTGACATGTCACGTAAAGAAATGGAAACACACATTCAAACGCAATGAAGCGGTAAGTGTGTCACCCACCTTTTCAAAAGTCACACAATAGATATTGGACAAATAGACATTTGAAAATCGCTTATGACCACCGTTTGCAGCAAGGCATTCAAGACAGCGTAGACGCATCGAGTCCACAAGGGTCCGAAGAGTATCCTGGGGAACAGCTTGCCATTCCTGAAGCAGAAATGCAGTCAGCTGTGCAACATCCATTGGCAGCGGGTGATTTGTTGACAATCTTCGACCAAGGACATCCCAGAGGTGCTCAATCGGAGAAAGGTCAGGTGAATAAGCTGGCCACGCCATCCTGATGATCTTATGTTGCTAAATAAACTCATTCACCACACGAGCTCGATGGGGTCGAGCGTTATCATCTTGGAGGATGGCATTACCACCTATGGCCTC
>JAMPIV010003781.1:32500-61615 GCA_024509875.1 Oreohelix idahoensis
TTGAGAATCGGATATGGTCACCTTGTTAAGGCGACGAAAGTCAATACAAATACGAATTGACTTGTCTTTCTTTCGTACTGCCACCATAGGAAAACAGAAAGGTGAATCAGACGGTGAAATAATACCCAGTTTTAACATACCATCTACTTCACTTTCCACCTGATCTCTAACATGTAGAGGAACGGCGTATGGTCGTAATGAAATCGGGGTGTAATCTGACAATTTGATTTCGTGTGTGATAATGTTAGTACGTACCGGAAGATCAGACAAAACGTCCTGAAAGGATACCAACATAGAACGAATTTGATCCCCATGATCTGCAGGTAAATCAGTACAAATTATAACATCATTCCATGTTTCCGAAGACTTAATAGGTGCTACCGGAAACGTGGAAGGTACATCAGCGAAATTGGTTTGCACCTCATCCACCAACGCGATAGATGCATGATGGGTAGGTTGGTTCATGATAGCATCACAAATGCATTGTAACTGAGGAGGACGAGTGATGTATGGTAGGAGCATGTTAACATGGAATGTTTTTCCTTTACCCCGCATATTGATGACGTAGTCCACGTCCGTTCTCTTTGCAACCACTTTAAACGGACCTTGCCATGTTACTAACAAGTGATCTACTTTGAGTGGCAGGAGAACAAAAACATCGTCATTGATAGAGAAAGACGTTAGTCGTCTATCTCGATTAATGCGAGATCTGGTCTTATATTTTGCCATCTCAGATGCTTCAGTCGCCACCTGACATGCATCCACAAGATGTTGGCGTAAATCTGTAACGTATTGATAAGTGGATTTCATCTTATTATTATTATTCACATCAGATTCCATCAACAAATCATGTAAGAGAGACATTGGACCTCTTGGGTTCGCACCAAATACTAACTGAAAAGGCGAAAAACCAGTATGATTAGGAACCTCTCTGTACGCAAACAGTACAGCAGGAATAAAACGATCCCATTCTTGAGGAAATGATGTAGTCACCTTCCCCAACAATTGTTTTAATGTCCCATTCCAACGTTCCACGACCCCGTTAGAGCTAGGGTGAAATATAGCACTAAGAGAGTGACGGATACGAAGTGTGTTGAAAACATCTGACATCATACCTGACACGAACTGAGATCCATGATCAGAGAGGATTTCTTCCGGAAACCCGATGCGTGAAAATATAGACAGCAACGCATCTGTTACCGACACTGTGGTAATATTTTTTAAAGGAATGGCTTCTGGCCATCTCGTACACAGGTCAATACATGTTAATATGTATTGAAAACCTCTGGTAGACCTTACAGACAGTGGTCCTATGATATCAATAGCCAATTTGAAAAAAGGGCGTACAGCAATATCCGTGACCTGTAACGGTGCTGATTGATGTGCACCCTTACGTGCAACACTTCGAGATTCAGCGCAAGATTTACAATAAGTTGAAATGTCTTTATTTACCCCAGGCCAATAAAAGTGTTTTAGTAATCTATAAGCCGTACGGGAAATTCCCATATGTCCAGCAAATGGTACGTCATGCGCATTTGACAAGACTAGTGCGCGAAATGACGTAGGTACTATAACTTGTTTGAGAATGAAAGAGTAATTATCAAAACATCGTATCATAATATTATCCTGCATTTGAAACCAATGTCTTGAATTTTTAGAATGTTTAATAGTTCGAGCAATAGCTAATGGGAATAAATGTCCCAAAGAAGGATCCATTTGTTGTTTTGCTATAAATATATTTTTGTCAATGTAATGACAAGTTGTAATGTGTTGAGTGTGTATAGAAGAATTTAATTCAATTGTCTCTGCAGCTTGTTGTGCTCTGGTTGTGATTGCGTTAGCAAAGGAGGGATGATTTCTCTCCCAATCAATAATATCCTGTTCAGAACACTCTTTAACCCCCTTTATGTTACCGATAAGTAAATCACAACAAGGTCGATCGAGAGCACACACTCTTACTTTTCCCGAAGAGAAAGGAGTATCTATTACCACATCTGCCAGCGGATAAGATTCAACAGTTCCACCGAAAGTTACGCACTTTATAGAGGTTCCCGTAAAGCAAGAAGAAGGAATTAGTGCCTTCCTTAGGCCAATGGTGGTGCAACCGCTGTCACGTAAAATAGAAACAGGTGTGTGTCAAAAACAAAACCTCTATGGATCACGAGTGAGCCAACCCCATCATTTAAAGACAAAACTGGCAGAGCATGTCCACATCTCAGACGTGGAGTAGATCCAGGTTGAAATAGAGTCATACATTCTCTGCAATTACCACTATTTTCCAGATCAAAACTACATGCATTGGCATGAGTATTATTCTCATTATTGGAAATATTATCATTACCAACGTCAATCTGACAAGCGTGAGCTTGTGATCTTCCTCTACTTTGACTCCTAGAAAAATGTGTTCCTCTCCGATCCACTGGACAGTCAGACCGATAGTAACTCTTTTTGTCCGTGCGAAAAGAATCATCACGAGATGGTGGTGAGACATGATGTTTGTTATTGTAATTACTGTTATTGTAATCATTACGTGAGGGTCCCGAAAAATGATGTTTGTGAGTGTAATTATTATTGGAGTATTGATTATTTCTTTGCCATGACTTTTTATTATTATGGTTAAAGTTGCGTCTCTCTATACCCCGTGAGGGCGAATGATTATGAGAGAAATTATATCTACCTCTATAGGAATTTTGATAGTCTTCCCTATACCGTCGGTCCATGCTGCGAGTGCGTGATCTATCATGAGTGACCGCACAAGCTGGCAAAGTTTCTAGGACCTTCGTCTTACCTAAAGGCAAGTTTGGGTGTGCGACCGAAAATGTGTTGAGCTAATTTTTCCATTTCTCCTATATTTGTGGGCTTCCTTTCTTGAAGGAATGAGAAAATTTCAGTATTTACCGAAGATAAAATTTTGTCTCTTAAGAAGAGATCATAAAGACCTTCGAAAGATTTAGTAATATTAGACAGTTCAATCCATCTGTTTAGACACATCTTCACTGAAGACACAAAGTCTTCGACATCCTTACCTTCCATAGGACCCATCGATTTAAACTTGTAACGATATCCGGCCTCGTCTAAACAATATTTGCGAAGAAATACTGATTTTATGGATTCATAGTCGTTTCTTTTGTCATCGGCAATGTTAAAAAAAAGTTTGTAAACTTTCACCAGTAAGTAACCCGACAAAATGTTCAGGCCATGAGGCCTTAGGTAAATTTAAAGCCGTAACTCTTGATTCAAATCTCAAAAGAAAGAATCCTATATCGTCATGTAATGAAGAAAAATTTGGTAATTTTAAATTAATGATCTTAGACGATCCTGTACCAGACGATTCTCTAGAAGAAGAAGATTGTAAACGCAATTTTTCTAACTCAAAAGTTTTTTCGCTTTCAAATTTCGCTTGTTCTGCAGCAATTTCTGCTAAACGAATTCTTTCTCTTCTCTCATGTTCCCTCTCTTCCTTCTCTCTTTCTTCTCTTTTTTCTTCTCTCTCTCTTTCTTTGTATTCTGCAATTTCTTTATCTACATAAGATATCAAATCATCACCCGAGAAACCACAGTCCTTCCCATTTTGTATAAATCCTGCTTTAACTTTTACAAAGTCAGCCATAATGGACTCAAAGAGTAGTGGGATATAGATGCAAAATGAATATATATCCCACTTGTAGTCGAATGACTATACTTAGTCGTAAGGTAATTCAAACCTGTTTCAAAACCAACTGTATGTACAGTATTTATTCGTTTTGTGTGATATACTTGTCTCTGAAGTATATGATACTTATCCACTACTATCACAGAGTATCTGTAATAATCGTATATATTAACATATTAGCAATTAACAATATAATATAATCAAGTACTAAATAACGCCATTACTACCTATTTAAAAGTATGCCATACTATCACATTAGACAAAAGATTAACTGACAACGCTGGAAACAAATCAGGAAAAAGACAACAATGTAAAAAGTCATAAAATCCTACAATGTAATAAAACAGTTGTTTCCACCGTCAATGAACAGTACAGGACGAGATAAAATCACATAGAACTGCTGTACATATTAAAAAGAAAGTCAGAGAAGAACTACAGGTACGAACATAATCATACTGAACTAAATAAGAATTCCACGACAATATGTTACTTAACAGCACAGCTAAACAAATAAGAAAATATTAATCTCAGTCAGAGCGGAAATACGACAGCACTAAATGCTGAATCCCTGAAAGAGATCAATACAATCAAAATCTATAGAACGACGACAACTAAATTCATCCGAGGATATAACTGAGTGTCGTCCACAAGAAAACATTAAACATAAAATATACACAAAAACAAGATGTGCCTGACATTTTTAGGACCGGAGACCATGACCCTACCAACATATATTCACTTATATGATTAAAATCCACGACCGCCAATCCTCGTTGTAAACAAAAAGCATCAACCTCGCAAAGTGGCCTTGAATCTATGCAATAAACGCGGGTCAAGAAAAGAATGTAAAGTCTGGGTTGCACAACGCGTATAAGTGTCCTGTACAAGACGTTCCCTGTTCCTACTTAGGAAATCCAAGTGGTCAGCAAATCTGTTTGATGACGTACGTAAACGATTAAATCATCCTTCTTGACCCTTGCAGACAACCGAAATGATTTCTCGGACATCAGGGTTGAAAGACTTGTCAGACCTGAAAGACCCAAAAGACTGGTTCTGGATACCGTCATGATTCTCACGATTCATATTATTGGTATAATAAATGTCCACTGGTAACTTTACTTTAGGATTTACAAGTCCGTTCGGGTGATCTTGATGTAATGGTTCACTACAACGATTCAACGCGAAATGGCCTCGAGGTGACAATATTCGTCATAGTAACTTGTGACCGCAATATATTGTGTCGAAATTTCATATCTGTTCGTAGGCAGTCAAATGTCTATTCAGCGACTTTAATAGAATATATGTTGTTTGGTAATACTGTCTTCCCAACAGTCCAAGGTCTTGGCATGACCTCGTACGAAAAATTGCAATTTCTATTGATTCCACAAATACGTGTGCTTAATATCTTGCGTACTTTCCACAGTACAGCATTGTACATATTCCAAACAATTAATTCCTCTCCAACGGAACGAGCCTCCCATATCTGTGGCGTTATTAGTTATGTTCTTCAGTTGATTGTTTGTGCTCGTTTTCACACTGTGTCTAGGTTTATATATCATAGGTCCACAAGATTCAGGACAGCCACAATAGTTCATTAACGATACTTTCTATGACTCGAAGATTCCACACAACGATCAATATAACAGCTGGATATTTTAGTAACATTCCATTATTTATTCACGTAGACAATACATCATTACACAGCATGCATAATTAGGTAGATTCAGCAACTCCTATAATCCGTAGGTCCATATAAACATTACCTCATTCCTATTCCTACCTTTAGATGTATTTAATAAACATTAATATGTTTCAAGACACTTCTATTTTAACATTTCCCATATTTCTACCATTGGGCAGAACACACACACAAGCCGCCCATTCAGGGTCAACACACGGTCTGTCCATTTTTCCTCCACACTGCTCACGTCATGTGCGCAATACACATATCGACAAATTACTATCGTGCAGCGCTCATCAGCACCAAAATCCTATATATTTTCTAGCGTGTGGCGTGCAATAGCCGGCGCCACAATATGACCATCGTCTTTTCCTTATATAGTCGGAGACATATTTCTGCCTAGAGTCTTCTCTTATTTGTTGATTAGTCTTAAATTCTTTCCAACTGATGTTCATGAGTTTTCTAAGACATTTGTTCTCGAATGTATTCAGCTTGTTCTCCAATGATTTTGTTATTTTCCAACTCTCACAGCCGTATGTTAACACTGAGATAACATTTGAATTAAACAGACGAAGCTTGGTATGTATATTCAATGATCGTAATTTCCAAATGTTAGATAATCTATTGAAGGCGCTAGCTGCCAAAGCAATTCTAGTATGGATTTCTCTTGTTGTGTCACCATCCTGAGTCATTTTACTGCCTAAATAATTGAAACTTTCAACTTTCTGTAGTTTTTTCCCCGTTCAAGATGATATCAAAGGTCTCGTTAGAAAAGTTCATAGCTTTAGTTTTAGAGGCATTTATTTGGAGACCTATTTTAACCGAGAGATGACACAAATTATTTATTGCTTCTTGGGATTGTCTTGGTGTTGAACTTAAGAATGCTACATCATCTGCGAAATCCAGGTCCCCCAGGAATTTTCCATTTGTCCATTTTATACCCAATTGTTCATTGTGTGGGTATAGTTTCTCATAACCCAATCAATAGCTATTCCAAAAAGTAGTGGTGACATAATACAGCCTTGTTTCACCCCTGTTTCTACTGTAAACCATTCTGTATTCCCTTTATTTGTTCTAACACAACATCTTGCATTGTCATATAGCGCTTTGATTATATTCACATATTTTGTTGGAAAACCATAGATTGTAAGTATCTTCCACAATGATGGGCGGTGTAAACTATCAAAGGCTTTTTGAAAATCGACGAAGGTGATAATAAGTGGCGATTGCCTTTCCACTGATTCTTCTATAATTGTTCTTAGTGTGAATATGCGAGTCATGGGCAATGACTACAACCCATAAAAGCCAGATCCAAACCTCAGAAATGAGGTATCTGAGGAAGGTGGTTGAAGTAACAAGAAGAGACATGGTACGCAACCAGACGATACGTCAAGGCCTTAAATCCTACCCCCTGCAGACCCAAGTAGAACAGTCCCAATTAAGATGGTTTGGTCATGTCTGCAGAATGGGAGAAGATCGGATACCACGACAAGCATGGGAAACAAAGAGCCAAGGATCCAGACCCCGAGGACGACCCAGATTCCGCTGGGAGGACAACATTAGACAATCTTTGAAGGGTCGAGGACTAGAATGGAACCAGGCCAGGAGGAAGACAGCCGATAGGATAGTCTGGCGCTCTCTCTTCCAAACCTCTACACCTCACGGTAGAAGGGGAACGACTAAGTAAGTAAGTGAATATTTGATCAATACATGATCGTTTCGGCCTGAAACCCTCTTGTTCTTCTCTGATCTTTTCGTCAGCATGCAATTTAAGTCTTTCTAACATCATGCAACATAATAATTTTCCAGGTACCGATAATACAGATATACCACGCCAGTTATTACAGTCTGATAGATCACCTTTCTTTTTCTTCTTCTTCTTCTTCTTCTTCTTCCGTCCTTAGCCAAAGACCGACCAAGCAGTCATAGATTAGGCCATCACGCCTTTGGCGTTTTTAAGTCTGATAACAGCAGATTTTTTCTCTGTTGTAAGTTTCCCATCACGCCTGTCTTTCCATTGTTGTGGTGGTTGTTCTTCCTCCATACTTCATTTATAATATCTAAAATTCTCAAGAGGTTGTTGTCATTAACTGCTTTAATCATTTCCCCTGAAATTTCGTCAACTCCAGCAGCTTTAAAATTTTTTAATCTTTTAACGGCTTGTTTGATCTCGTCCAGCGTGAATTCATCGCAAGTTATTGGCAGGTGGTTGTGGGTGTTTCATTATTAAAATCAGGTGTTACTGTTGGTGGTGGTCTGTTTAGCACCTCCATGAAGTGCTCAGCCCATCTCTTCATTTGTTCTTTTTCTGTTGGTATTGAATTCCCTAATTTACCTTTAACAGGTGTTTCCATAGCAGTAGGCTGGTGACATAGTTGTTTTGTAATTTGAAAAAGGCACCTACTATTACCAGTTCTTGCAGCATTTTCAGCTTCTACGGCCAGTTCATTGATGAAATGTCTTTTATCTCTTCGAGTTTTTGTCTTCACTTCTTTATTTAACAAGTTATAAGTTAGTTTGCAAGATTCAACTGCATTATGTGTACTTGCCGCTAGTAGTTTAAGTTTTGCTGTTTTCCTTTCTTGTATTTTATCCCAAGTATCTTCTCTCATCCATTTTTTCTTTTTTATGTACTAGGTATCCGGTGGTCGCTACTGCTGCTTCTGTCATTGCTGTTCTCAGTTGTTCCCATTTAGTATCGATTGTCTTGGTGGTGATATCGTTGTCAATTTTGCCTAAAGCATCGAAATAGTTGTTCATTTTGACATTATATTCCTCCTTTTTATCATTTGATTGCAGTCTGTGTACATCTATTCTTCTATTTTTATTCTGTTGGTATAACTTCTTCAGTTTAATTCTCATTTTAGCTATGCAGAGGTTATGATCGCTTCCGATCTCTGCACCTCTGTATGCTCTGACGTCTTGAACTGATGAGCGAAATTTAGCGCTTATGCAGAAGTGATCTATCTGGTTCTTAGTTCTGCCATCAGGTGAATTCCATGTTATCTTGTGGATATTCTTATGTGGAAAGATGGTGTCTGCCACAACGAGGTTTGATATTTCACAAAGTTCTAGAAGTCTTTCGCCATTTTGATTCATACAGCCTATGCCATGAGTACCGAGATATCTTTGTACTCCATCGTTGTTGTCACCTACTTTGGCGTTAAAATCACCCATGACTGCTATTATGTCATGCTTGGGTATTGTGTTGATGGTACTTAGAAGTGCTTCATAGAAGTCATCTTTTGTGGTATCAAGAGCGTCGTTAGTTGGTGCATAACATTGTACAATTGAGAGCTTGAAAAATCGTGTCTGAAATCTAGCTAATATTAGCCTCTCATTGATAGGTACCCAGCTGATAAGCGATGCTGCTGCTTTCTGTGTCATATGCAGAAAGTCATTATGCAGCAAAACTTTTTTGACTGAGTGTTCAGGTTTTAAAAAAAAAACAGCGTAGTTGAAATGACTTAAAAATTGAAAGTGGCCTTTAACTTTTTTTGAGCAGTGTATATATATATATATATATATATATATATATATATATATATATATATATATATATATATATATATATATATATATATATATATATATATATATATATAAAATAGGAGGGAAGTGAAGGTGATCGCAATCATAGTAGAAAGTCATAATAAAACTGGGACTAGATAGAAAAGGACAAAACTCCAAACAAAATAATACCTTTATTAAGACAAAAGAATGCTGGGTATTCAAACCGTAGGGTTTAAGGCAACCAAGCGGAACCGACTGTTGGCATCCGAGGAACAGGATCTGATGGCTGTCACCTGGATGTCAGTGGCACCGTGGTTGCCAGGGCCATTGAAGTGGATGGCCACAGGTGTGGATTTTAACTGAGAGATGTCGTAGAGGTGTCTGTAGGATCGGTCCCCCATTCGTGTGCCAGTTTGGCCGATGTAAGTAATATTGCAACGTTTGCATATAATAGCATAAATGACGTTGCGTGACTCGCATGTGAAGCCATCGGTGATGGTGAACTTGGCCTTAGGGAACGACACTGAACGTGTTTGGATTACATACTGGCATGTCTTGCATCGTGTTCGGTTACATGGCTGAGTCCCAAAATGGCCATCGTTGACGGTTTTCAAATGGCTGTGGGCTAGGAGGTCCCTCAAATTTGTGTCCCGTCTACCTTATATATGCCAGCAAGGGTGGCTCACTAAACACTTCCCGCGCCACTGGGTCAGCTTGGAGGAGAGGTAGGTGGCGATACAGGCAGAGGCGTCACTAGGGTTGGTGTCACCCGGTGCGGTAACTCATGGTGTCACCCCACATGGACCGCCTCCCGTACCAGACTATACAGAATCCTTAGTAATGTTTTTTGTACTAATGTTACTCGTAAATGCCTATGGAAATATACTCGTAAATGAAATAATACCAAAATAATAAACAGGAACAAATACACAAGCATTTCAGCACTTAGTGAACATCTCGACTAAATCATAATGCGCATTAGAAGGTTCAAAAAGTAAACTAGCATAGAGTTTTAGCCTTGTAGGTACCGGTATATTGATACAGTACATGTAAGCCGGGCTTACGAAAAATGTTTTTGTGGTTATAACTAACTACATGGATATTTTTATAAAAAAATAATAAATTTCTGCTGAAACACTGCACAAACATTTTATAGACAGTCATTTTGGTGTCACCCCCTCAGCTGATCACCCCCTCTGATGGTGTTACCCGGGTCCGGTCCGCAACCCCCGCACCCCCCTAATCACGCCTCTGGATACAGGATCCTTTTGACAGCACCGCTGTGAGGGTGATAGGTCAATATTAACTTGACTCTATCAGAGGAGCTTTTGTGGCGGGGTGTGAAGGCCTCTAGACTTGAGATAGGGAGAACACAGTCTAAGGCAGAAGTATGAACATCCACTGGATACTGTCTCCGGCGGAAGAAGTCCAAAATTTCCTGTGCTCGGCATAGAAAGTCGTCATCATCTTGGCATAACCGACGGAGGCGGAGAAGTTGTGAGAAAGGCAAGGAGTCACAACAAACCTGAGGATGAGAGGAAGAATAAAGGAGGTAACTGTGTGCATCAGTGAGTTTGTAATACACCGAAGTGTCAATGTGGGGGGGGGGGGGGGGGGGGGGTGATGGTGACAACAATGTCAAGGATTAACAGAGACAGTGGAGATGTGAGAGGTGAATTGTATCGCAGGGTGGAAGTTGTTGATGAAGTTAATGAACCTAGATAGGGCAGCCTCTGGAATATCAGAGAAACCTATGCCATCATCAATGTAAATACGATACATCAATGGAAAAGGTCCAGGATACTTGTTATGATTAAAATTCATAACAATTGTGCCTATTATAGGTTTAGCTCAGCAGGGCTCTTTGTTTTTTTTTTATAGGGGTCACTAAAAAAGACGGGTGAGCGGCGTTAAGCCGATATGCTTGGCTGTCTCACGTGATACTAGAGGGGCAGAAGTGCGGGAATTATTCAAGTGTGTGTCATGGCGAGTGGACGTAATGTGTTTGAGCTCCTGATTGTTAAAGTGTTTTATAAATGGAGTTCTGTTATCACTAATACATCAAGATCTTTGGTGAGATGTATCTAGTCATCTAGTTAATCTGTATGGACCAGAAGTATAATTGCTCAGTGTCGATTGTTCATTTAAATAAATCATTATATTGAAAACTACATGACAGCGTTCATGACATGAACTGACTGTCGACGGTATTTCGTCTACTGCATATGATCTGCCATTACATGTTGGCTTGAACTATTTATTTGTGGAGCTGCGTGCTGTCCTTAATAAAGTATATATCGTCCATTTAGTCCATCGTGACTTAAATCATTCCGAGTGGTGTGGGCTGGTTGCGGTGTCATAAGAAATTTATTACCCTAGAAGTCATCATGGCCACAGGAACCATCCTGTCTCTACAAACTAACATTATTATAGAAACGACACGTAACAGCTCTAATTTTGGAGGCCTGTGATGAATTTACCATGATACAACGTTAAAATATCTCCAAAATTAACGATAAAATGTAGGGATAAAAATAATGCGTAAGATACTAGGAGACATGCTCGCCCATGCCCGCCTTTCCTGCCACCATTCAAATTATCTAGTTAGACGTGCAGACGGAACGTTTACCCTTTGTAGACGGGGGGCGGGGGGGGGGGGGGGGGGGGGGTGGGGGGGTACGAAACGGAGATCAAAAAAGGAAAGATATGACTGAACACGTGTTTGAAGTTCGAACGGCAAAAAGACGCAATTGGTGGTGAAAGGAAAAAAATTCACGTCACTAGTTGACATAAGTAAGGAAATGGACAAGAAAAGGACCTTAGCTCTTATATTCGAGACAGTCATTTACTACATTTTCTTGGGCGTTTTTTTTTCGATACTTGGTCTTTATTTTTGAATGCCGCGGCAAAACACCAACCCCACACATGAGAGAAGGTTCTCGTAACAAATTTCAAAAAACTAAACTTGAGGAAAAAAAATATGCTTTTTTTTTTTTCTTAATA
The DNA here is from genome assembly GCA_024509875.1 of Oreohelix idahoensis. Lineage (NCBI taxonomy): Eukaryota > Metazoa > Mollusca > Gastropoda > Stylommatophora > Oreohelicidae > Oreohelix > Oreohelix idahoensis. The sequence continues at coordinate 44,350 of JAMPIV010003781.1, forward strand.
ATAGAGTTATGAAAATAAAACCTAGCTAGTTTGATAGCCCATCTTGAGCAGAGAAATAATATGCTTTCAATTATACAGACGGATAGATAATAAGGATGATATTGACAAAAAGACTGTGTTGTTCATATCAGACGAGCGACTGCACTGTAAAAACAATGTCACTAAAGTTTCCTCAAAAAGTTCATTGGCCTTGAGCATGCAAACGTAAAAATCGAGCTGTAATTAAAGAGACTGAGGGGACATGGTGGTGAATTGTAGCTAAAAATAATTTAGGAGGCAGAATTCGTTGTAGGAAAATGCCAATGACTTTCTGTAGAACCAAGCGTGTTTTTTTATGAAAAATCAAGTAGTAGAGGACAGACGGTATATGTATAACAGAGACCGTAACAAAAACATACTTGACTTGACTGAGATTATGAGACTGAAGTGACTTTTGGTTGTAGATTTGAAAAGTTAGGGGGGACAAGTCGGCGATTGGTCAACGCATTTTTACTATAGTAGGACAGAGTGGACAGACAGAGAGGTGAAATTTTGTTGTTTGTTTATTTTGACATTTGACATCTGGTCTGTGTCAGAGACGCAGTTTAAAATCTTAATAGTGTTAGGGTCCCCCCCTTGAAGAGATTGAAATTGGCAGCACTTGGGTAGTTGGGATGAATAATGGGACAAAATCATATAAGGGGAGGTGGGACGCCATCATACAGCCAGCAGCTCAGCTGAGATAAGGTGGCTAGCAAAATTTTAGACTGTGAGTTCTCAATTCTGGAATTCTAATGGAAAAGTCAACAATGAACAATATTTATTTTTTGTAATAATATTTTAATAATTCGAGTGATTGATACTGCTGCCATATCATAAAAATGATTACGAACAAGTAATGCGGTGTTTCGCTCATAGGTCGCCCAGCCACAAGTTCAGGGTCGTAGAAGACATTAAACATACAAAGAAAAACCTATATAGAAAACGGGTCTAAATAAAAACTATGGAAAAATGGATCTTGGGGTGTTGAGATCAGTGGAACAAATCACCTATCTTATTCAATAAGCAGGGAAAGCAAAATATTGAACTGGGGGGGGTATCCTCAGATGACAATCTAACTCTTGGGGAAACTAGTACTATGTGAAGGGGCACTGGGTACCAAGGATGTGCTGTGGGTCAGGGGGGGTGGGGGTGACCCAGTGGTGTGGGGTGGTGTTGGGGTGTGGGGGGCTCGGTGGTGTGTGGTGCAGAGTGGGGGTGGTCTCAGGAGTCAGACACCTGACCACATGACCGCAAATACTTTTTGTTTCAGGGTGGGTGTGAGTTCTGGTCTTTTGGCACAAACTGCGGTGCACCAAATGCTCTGTTAGTGGCTATTACATTCAAGTGGGACCTGTGTCCTATAACATTGATATATGTCATTCAGAGCAGCAGATGTATTTAGTACTGTTCCAGCACGGAGAGGAAGTGGTCACCAGACTCCTGTACAGAGATCGATGCAGTCGAGAGAAGTGAGGATTAGTTCCTGCTGGAAACATTTCACCAACGAATTAACTAACAAAAATTAACCAACGCGACTTACCACTAAGAATTATAACTAATTTATTCAACTAATTCAATCCTACTAAATTCAAAATCTAATAAAGACATAACAGTTTTGTGGGAAATTAATTTTATGTATTCTATACCCTAAGTCAATGGACAACATTGTTTAATTTTTTTAGTCAACATTAGATCCCAATTCTTGGGAGTGATGCAGAAACACCAAAAACAGGCATCCCTTTCTAGTAAAAAGTTTCTCCGAGTAAGACCCTATCGTACACTAAGATAATTATTATTATACAGTAAATTTATATTAGGATAAAACATTTCCATTTTATTATGTAATGGACAATTATGGGTCGGGGGTTTTAACTCCTTAGTATAATTTCCTTATGTTTGACCAAACTAAAACATTTTGGGGGGGAACCCCCCAAAAAATAAATTTATGTGGTTGGGTATTTAAGGGAAATATTTTAAACCTGGGTAACAGCCTGAGTTAGTTTTCAGGGTGTATAAAGTTTATTAATATTATTAGACGGGGGGGGGCGGGGGGGGGGGGGGGGGGGGCGTGTGTGTTTTGTTGTGTTGTTTGTGTGTGTTATAATGGGAGCCACAACACCAGGTACATATTCAAGATACCCTGTGGTTGACTGAGTATTTAAAACGTAGTATAGGATTGGGGGTTAGATAAAAATGATATGTGTGAGGTCGTTAAGTTGTTTGTAAGAAGGGGCCTTCTGTAAATTTCACATCTACATTTATATCAGAGAGCCTTCCAGCTGGAACTCATTAAATCCAGGAGATAACAGGGAGGTAGGGGTGGGCAATACCTTTTTCAAAATCCACTACAAAAGGCTAAAAAGCAGGTGATGAGGAAACAAACAGATCGGTGGTGGGAAGTCATTTTTTCAAGTCTGTGGTACTAATTGTCTGCATGGGGCTAAGAGAGGGTGTATTTTTTCAAGATGGTGGGGGGTTTTTTGTTGGACTGTCCGCTAGGAAAGGCTGAATAAAAACCCGGGGTCTTGAGTCAGTTAACATTGATCGGGGGGTGGGGGGGGGACAATGTATGCAGTATCGTAATTCCCTGAGCCAAAAAGGGGGTGGGAAGCCAGGATGGAATGGTTTTTTTCATTGGGGCTGATAAGTATAAAATTTATTGGGTTACATTGCAGGGTGGGGCAAGAAATTCATTTTGACAGGGTTCTTTTTTTTATGTTATAGGGGGGTATATCTGTATTTTCATGTTTGTGGACATACCTAGAGGGCATTGGTTGGCGACGCTTTAACCCACCATTAATTCACAAATACCACTCCCTTGGGTTCGTGAATTATGGTTGGTCTTTAGGTTTTGGGGCGGATTTTTTCTCATAAAAGGTGGGGGGGCCGGCACACCCAAAAAAAAGCTGTGTGTTACATAACAATAACCCTACGGGGCAGGGGCAATATTGAGGGGATTACAGGGAATCACCAAATAAAAAAGTTAGCTGGGGGGTCACAAAAAAAAACCACAGGGGTGGGGGGGGGATGGGTTTATATGTAATTTGTAGGGTTGGTTGTGAGGGATAATTGCATTTTATTTGGGTTCATTACTCCGTAAATTGTTTGTAAATCTGTTCATCTAATCTGGGTAATCATTTCAGTTATTGGGGGGCACATTAAATGTTGTTTGAAATCGGCTTGTACAATTGTCATTCAATGTTGGTAGGGCCAAATTGTTTTCATTTTTCATACGTGGTTGAATTCCAGGAAATTTCTGCTTTAAAAATTTTTATTGCATTAGTCCTTTATCTTCAGTTGGGTCATTCCAAACAGTAGATTACTTATACTGGGATTTTGTGGGGAATCTCTGGGGGGTTTTTTTTGCATATACTAACCGAAAGAAACATCTATAATTTCATGCGGCCCCCACAGATTGATCTTGGAGTGCTGGGGGGGGTTATCTCGTGGTTATTGTTTCAGCATATTATATATATTTATAGATATATAATATATTTATAAGCGCCCAATAAATATATAATATTTACAGTGGGTCCCCAGGGGGTTTATTATACGCCATATAATATATATGGGGGGGGGGGGGGGTTACTACATTTATTATTATATATGTGTTGTGATGTTTGTGTGCGTGCGTATTGCGTGGGTGGTTTGCGTTGGCAATGTTTGTATGTATAAAAATTAATTACGTATGGAATGTTGTGCACGACCACTGTTTGTATGTGTGTTGGTACAACAAATGCATGTGTAAGATTACGCACTCATTTATCCCCCCACCCCAGTTATATATATACCAATAGCTTGATTCCCTATACGTACCTCTTTAGTACCCCAATTTATCCCTAACCCATATATTAAATTTGCGAATTATTATTTGGACAAGTTTGGGCCCCACAAAATTAGTGGAAATCCAATACGTTTACCTTAAGACAACTTTGTTATAGATGATTGGAAATGGAGTTTGATTTTCTAAACCAATCGGGTGAAGTTTTTTTAAAAACATAGCCTAATGTTAACCCTGAAACATATTAGGTTAAAATATGTGGACAAAGTGGTTGTATCTTCCACTGATCGGACATTTCCCAACCGGATATTTCATCGCCAGCTGAAAAAAAAGGAGCTAGAGGATGAGGTAGTCTCATTAAAAAAAGTACTTGACAGAGTAAAAAATTGGTGTCAGTTTTAACACGTTCAAGCTTAATAGAGCTTTAAAGATAGACTGTCATGCACAAGTTGCTCAGATTCAAGAACTGACATCTGATGTTTCTCTTTTGAGATTAAAGGTTGATATAAAAGAAGTGACAGACCGGGACATGAAATGTTCTTGGAGTCAGTTGAAGAGTAAATTGGCAGCACTTGAACTTGAAAATCAAGAACTCAGATGCCTTCAAAGTCAACAGGAAATTTTGACTCGTGATAAGGTGGCTAACTTTGAGAGCAGTTTACTCATTGAGTAGTATAGTAAAAAATGTAAACCTAGAAGAAGTAAATAAGAGGCAGAGTGAAGAATTGTCACTCCAGGTTTTGAAATTGCTAATTTTTTTGAGAAAAAGGGTTGATGGTTTGCTGGATGTTGTGTTACACAAAAATATATTGTCACAAATTAGTTATGAAAAACCTATTGTACAACATGCCGGTGGTACCAATTGTGATACAAACAGGTCAGCACGACTTGAAAAAGTAAAGATATCATGTCGAGGCAGATACAACTTCCCTCGACATCACTCTGATGCCAGTGTTTCCAGTCGAAACAATACTGCCTCCTCTGGGAGTAAGTCATGGAGACATGCTCACAGTGCATCTGATCTTAAAAATACAGATGAGGTCGTCAAGAGTGACGCAAAATTATTTACTTATAAGAGTCACGTTGTTACACGTAAAAGGATCCCGTTACACGCCCATTGAGGCATATTGGGAATATGGTGTTAGGCCCATATTTTCTTGACCGTCGGCACACTAAGGGTGATGTGGTCAGCATCACACCGGCCTCCTTAACCTTCCCAGAAGTTGCTCTGGTACCCATTTGTGGCTGGGTCGACCCAGGAGCCGTTTGCGGCCTAAAAAAATCCCACCTCATCTGGGGATCGAACCATAGACCACTGAGCTATATAAGCCAGTACAACATATAACCCCTATGCTGCCGCGCGGCTCCCTTGTTACACGTAAGTTGATGATAATCCAACCCAAGTACAAACTTAACTGGTCTAAACTAATACCATTACATGTGAGAAATCATGTTTAAACTTATACATGTTTATGAGCAGTCTTTTCTACGTAAACATGCTCCAAACCACATGGGATCGATTTATGATAAACTTCATACTCAGTTCAATCAGTATTATACGTCATTATAATAAAAGATACGACATCCCACGAGAACTTGATAAATAGCCTTTACCCCGTATTTTACAACTCATTTGACTAAGGGTGTCCATTTACACCCCTAGCTCACCAGTTTCGTGAAAATAGGAATGCCTTGTGGAGGCAATAGTGGGCATACTCACGCAGCCTGTACTAGTGCGTCCTAATTCGAAATAACAGCCATTGTCGGCAACTATAGGAAAAGGCACGCACTGGGTGAATTTTTCCAGTTCACTGCTGACAAAGAAATTTGTACGTCTTTTGCCTATCAACAGTTTCAATGATAGGGAGGCAATTATTTATTTTTACTCCAATGTGGAAAACACCCCATTAAGGTCGTCGATCTTGAACAACGGTGCATTTACTTTCGAGTGACCACATTGTCTTGATGTACAATTGATACATAATTCTGCACCACACAGATTTTATGGCGTTCTTGTGCACATTTTTCTTCTATCCTCCTATTTATTTCAGATATTGACTCTCTCGCCTACTGGTTTCTTACGGTGTTGGATTGAGTATACTTCACTCATTTTGCAAATTCTTTTTCTTGGCATAATTTCAGTTTATATTTCAGGTATCTCACTGAGAACAAGTTCAGAGGCTTCCTGTATTAATTATTCTTTCCACAGGTTCGCAGTCTTTTGGGTCTTGTCGGATTCCTTAGGAAATTTTTGCCTTATGTTTCAGAAATTACTTCAGTTCTGTCTTCGTTATTAAGAAAGAACTCTCCAAATAAGATTGTTTGGTTACATTTGTGTGATGTAGCATTAAATGTACTTAAGTGTTGTTTTTCAAAATCTTCAATTTTACGATTGCCTGATGCTCGATTTCCTTTTATCCTTAGAGTCGACGGCTCTGGGTCATGAATCGGTGGTACACTTATGGAGGAATTTGATGAGTGTCTACATCCTATTCTGTACTTCAGTCGTAAACTGACACCCACTAAACACTGCAAAATTTCGCAATGAGAGGGCTGCCAGAGCAATACTTGCGCTCCAACCCTACGACTATGACATTCGTCCCATCAAGGGCAGCCACAATGTGGTTGCGGATGTGTTGTCACGTTGTGTAAAAGACTCACTATCATCTGACAATGCGGCAACTGCAGAGACCTAGTGAGGGTACAGCTAACCTATTGACTGACTTCGTCACGTGGTGACCGGTGGAACATTTCACTCTTTATGAACTTTGTTGCTGATTTTGACAGAAATGTCCAGATTTATTGCTGCGGTCCAAGTAATGTATGTACAAACGCTCTGTGAGGAATGCCAACGCTAAGAACTTACTTGAATATTCTCATCTGAAATTGAAAGATATCGCTCAAGGACTCTTTTGACAGTACTTACAGATATTGTTCAGCTACTCGGCACCTGATAATGATGAATGCTCATAAACCAATTTTGAGTTCTACCTCATTGTGCTCAGCTCATTACAGGGATGTCTTCGACCTTTTGAACAGTTGTCATACGTACTTTGTGTGCATAAATACACACAGTTATTATTAATTGCAGACATATGTCACACATATGGATATTTTGAATGCAAAATCTGGTTTTATGGTAATATTGCCACGACGTCTCAAGATGAAGGGACAGTACCTAAGAATGCTTCGCTTGGTCAAGGGGATGCAACTACTAGAATCATATCGTGCTTTTTGGTGAACACTGAACGTGTGTGCTTAAAGTTACATCATAATGTGACTTATACGAGAATATAGCAGACGATCATGGACTTGAACGTGGGTTTTGACTGGTGTATTAGCCCACTAGGGTGTATAATTCTATGACATTATTACTGTTACAGTGCTTTATTTAGCGGTTAATTAGTTTTAATTCACGGGATAAGATTCGTTCTTTCACACATACTTTACTACACTTGTTTCCTCCGTGTGTGTACTACCCATCGTCACTTTTGTCTCGGCCTTTTGGCTAAGATCAAAGGGTCTTAGCCAGGGCCGGGATCACACACAATCTACACATTTTACTCAATAAAGTCAACAGACCTCATTTTGAGCCCCACCAAAGAAACTACCCATAGAAACCACACATCAACATTATTGCAAAAACTGTGATAAAGGCTGACCTACCCAGGGAAATTCACAACATTGTAACATTCTGTAGCGCCCAAAAATAATCAACATAAAAAAACTACAGTAGCAAATGAGAACAGTAATTTATAAAATAATAATCGTCACACAGTTTCTATACAAGACGTTAAATTATAAAACCTTAGGTGGCAAAAAAAAAATGAAAATCAGATATTTGAGATGATTTAGATTTCAATAGAAAAGAAGGAAAAAATTGTATACAATCTACAAACCTGTCAAATGCAATAGGATAAAGAGAGACATATACTATATTAAAAAACATGACATGGAAGGGGATAACTACTTACACTACAGACATTTGAAAACAACACTACAGACATTTGAAAAAAACAGTGTAAATGCCAGAGAACTTTCAGCCTGAAAGAACCAGCTACAGAAAATAATCATCTCTTCATCTCAACCCGTAACCCGTCATGGATCGTAGGGGTGCCATGGTGGAAGCATCATCAGACAAGGTCATCCACTGCTCTCTATCCTCAGCAATGCGTACAAGTGTATAAAAGCCATGCCCTGCCAATTCTTTGATGTTATCATCCCAGAATAATAAGAATACATAAAATAATACAAATGCAATATACTATATAGAATAAACAACAGTGTATACCCAAACTATAATCACCATGGGACTGAACCGGGGTATTCCATTTTTAGGATAAACACGGAAACCCAAATTAATTTCATGTCTGTCTCCAGTTATCTTCTCCATGCGTTTTTTAAGTTCCCTGTGTTTCTCTTACCCTGGGGATTGCCAGCTAATGGGAGAGAAGAATGTAACAAAGCAATGGGAGCCAGACTAATATCAGCGTCATTCAAAACTGTCAAACCGGAAAAAAAAACAGAAATATACCTCGACTGCTTTCAAACAAGGATCGGTGACAGAAGAATTTTCTACCAGGTTTCAAGATATCCTAGGGAAGAGACGCAGAATATTAAAATATTGATGGGTACCTAAATGCAAAGATAGGGACAGACAACAGAGGCTTCGAATAGATCATGGGAGATCGTGAGTTGGGACAATGAATGAAAATTAAATAGAGACATATTCATAACGTTTATGCTACAAATCAATTTGTTATAGCAGGCTACATGGATCAACATGAATACCACCAGTCCACAGGACAGAAAATTAGATTCATTACATATGTATAAATAAAATATACAGATCTTTTATACATTACGTTCAAACGTATAGAGGTGCAGATGTGGCATCTGATCACCACTTTCAGACTTGGCATCTGATGGCTATCTTCTGGTGGCCAAAATAGTGCTGAAGCTCGGTCATATGGATGAATTTAGCCATAGCGACTGACGACACCTTAATGTGGGGCATCTTCAAAATCGGAAAGAAAAAAAAAATGAATCATCATCAACATCATCAGCAAGACTTTCCATCATTGTCGCAAGGTGGTTATGAGTATGTCTGAGGTAAGACAAGTCTGAGTGAGATGCGTGAAAGTAGACAGAGATAGAGTTACGAACGTGAATTGAGTGTGAGAAATGACCGTTAGGAGAGAAGAAAGATATGCATATGTAATTAATCTCTTCTTTCCCACCACACTTGCCACACTTGTTACAATGTCATACAGGCACTCTTCCTCCCCGAAATAAAATAAATATTGCAGTAAGGACAGGACAGGTTAACATTCAAGTGACTGGTGAAATAGGAAGTTAATTCTGACCGCTTAAAACAAATATATATTTATTAATGAAATCCACGAATGGTAAAAAACGCGCTAGATATGATTTCGTCTAGCATTTCACAAGAAGAATTAACAAAGGTGAGTAATAATAACAACCTAAATGAACAACACAATAATTCTAACTAGCAGAAAGCAATCCCCAGTCCTATGTAGAAGGACGATTGCCTCTGTTTATACTAACCCCAGATGGGTATACACCTATTTATTTGGAAATCACCAAATGGATATTTCTTAGTTCACCGAACCAATACCAGTCTAGTTTGAGCTAAATAACTTCATTAATAGGAAGTTCTCTTCCGTCACTCCGTCGATTTAATTAAGTTGGGGATATCTTAATACAAAGAAAAATCCAGGGGTGTCTATATGCAGAGATTCGGTGGCTTTTGTGCTCTCACTTTCGGGGTGTCTGCAGCTAAGTCATTATACTACCAGTTGCATTTGGCTCGAGCACTCCTGCAGAATGTGGCTACACCGTGAATTAAGGATTCCAGAAATGTATATCCAAATCGTAAATCCAGAAGACCAGTCCGAAATGACTGTAAACAAACGTGGAATGGGTCATGTGTGACGCGCAACCCGTGTGTTGTGCAGATGCAACGTGTGATCTCTAATAGGTACTGCAAGGGATAATGAACTCTGAAATCATGGCGTAATGGGCAGGAATATGTATCCAGCAAAACAAAACTCAAGCTGGGAATCCAGGAAACGAATCCAAAAAATTGGGATCCAACATAACTGGATCCAAGAAACAGACTGGTATCCACCAAAAATCTTATATCCAAAATAAAAGCGATTACAGGGGCTTTTCCCGCTGTCCTGGATCTCCAGAATATTCCCTTGAAATACAAAGCAACTATACACTATTAGTTACACCTATAAGTTTATTTATTTTACACACTAAACAACAAGCTCTGTTTCCATCCCCCTCCAATGTGGTTGACCTAATTCTGGCGGGCCCTGGTCATTGAATCCGCCCTTTATCGATTAAATCTGCTCACTTTAAGTTTTGCTGGGCTGCGCCGTGGCTGGCAAACTAGGCCAGACTCGAGGGAATCCCACGAATAAGGGTAAGAAAAGTAAATATTTACATGTATTGCTTTTGGGGGTTCCCGTCTGTGCGCTCAGACACTTAATTGCCCTGGGGCAAACCTAGTAAAGTATTATTCATACACAGAGGGGTTAGCTCTGTGTGATGGAACTCCGTTTGTAGTAATCATTCGAAAGAATGCAGTGCGTTTCCCCAATTTTAGGGTTAACCAAAAATACAGAAAAAAATTACAAATGCCCTTCAAAGTTTATAACACAAACTGGGCTGCTACAGTAATCTTTAAAATCCCTATATATACGTCGCTTACAAAAGGTACTTATAATTAACACATTAGCAGCCACTAAAATTAATATAAATACACACATACACACGGTCCTTGAAAAACACAAATAGCTCAACACCTTAGTGATGTTACCTGGTGGCAAACTTACAAATTAAAAGAATACCCAGTCACGAAAAGTTACTTTAAGGAGATTAATTAACCTTTAATAAAAGGAACTAGGGTTATATAAGTTTAGAAATAAAACTCTGGGTGGCTATTTGCTAACTAAGTGTGCTTACTAATAAGTCAAGATATTCAATTGATGAAAGCGATCACGTATAAAGTGTGACCTGTGAAGAAGCGGAGACACGTCCTGTGGCATCCGACCAGCGTTTGATCACTTGCAAGGCAATGCGACTTAGCTGTGTCCACTTTCCCCTGAATCAAAGACACGAAGATGCTCGCCGCACCCAGGAAGAAACAAGAGTAAAAGATATCTCGACAGGAACTCGTGCAAGAGAGAGGGATTTAGCCTGTCTAAATTAAGAATGACATGGCTACACCAGGAATCACCCTCGCAGATTATTATAATAAAGAAAATGGGAGGAGGTAAAATAAAAGATAAGAGAGAGGCGGTACAAATAGCTAGAAAGTGACAAGATAATCTCATTCGATTCACGACCTTTTTGTTCGTCTGTCCCTGACGAAGGCCCACCCAGTAACCGCAACGTAGGTTTTCTTTTTTTTTTTTTTTTTTTTTGCTTAGTAAAACGTATAACCTATTTCCCCTCCACTCTACCATCTTCACAGCGAACGATACACTCAAAACACGGGATGTTTCGGGACTTGCCCTTCGTCAGCCACAGTCACAAACAGGAGACAATGAACAGAAATATACACAGGTTAAGGGAAAAGACAAAGAACAAAAGTATACATGTTGACAAAAAAATTGATGACAAAAACAAATAATAAAATTAGATGAGCTACATAAAGAGATTAAAACAAAACAAAGAAACGAATAAGACCGACTAACACTGACTAAGCAAGTGTAAACACAAATCAGAAAGAAAGAATTATCAACGTAAGGAATATTACTGGCCTGTGGTGAGCTCCAAGTTGAAAAAATGGCAAGTCCAGACGTCTCAACCAGATAGTAGAATTGACGACAGCCGATAATGACGCAGTGCAGTGATTCCAACTGTGTGGTTCGCGTACCCCGATGGTACGCGAAAGGGGGTCACGTTCATTTTTATTTTAACTTATCGTGCTTTTCTTTACTGCACACAATAATTACTTTTAATATTTCAAACATGAGAGGTGTGCTCCAGACAGACAAAACGCTCATAAGAGGCACTCGATTAATGTAAGTATGAGAAACACTGACGTAGGAGAAAACACGTACGAAAATTAATTACGAAGCGAAACATAAATACTAACATCCTCGCCGCCCCAAGAAAAAAAAATCCGCGAATGAAAATAAAAAAAGGCACTGAAGCGGTGAACAGACACTGAATAGCTGACAAAAAATTATATTGTGCTCGATACTGTTTCCTCCGGACTCGAAGAGTTAGCTTCTTCATCCCTGGCCATTATACAATAAAAATGTTGAATTTCAACTTAGTGATCTCCCCTTGCCAAAGTGGCGACTTCGCTTTTGACGGTAGCGATTTTCTACATTTTTTTTTTCTTTAGATACCAGTCAAACAGAGAGACCACACTGCTGCCGTGCTAAAGTCAAAGGCTAAGGAAGGCAACCCGACCTAAATGCCTGTTGAAATCGGATGTACTGGGCCACAGGCCTAACGAAACAGTGCACCGTACGCCTTTTGATGATGACGTCATTAAAAAAGTAAGCAAAATTTCGCTAACCCACAGAGTTCCGCTGGGCTACACAGAGGCAAACAGCAAGTATGACTGACAAAGCTCATAAAACACTCAGCATTCTGCAGTAGAATGCGGAAAGAGTTCGCAACAAAATAGGAATTACCGACGAGTGTAACTATGGCACTAGCAAAATGACTGCTGAACATCTGCTTCAAAGAGGCCCAACATATACGGACCAGAGAAAGCGCATAGGGCCGACACCAGTACCATTCGTGGAAAAGCTCTACGGAGATTCAAATAGCCTCAAACTGACCACTGCTTTCTTTGAGAACATTCAAGTGGACGTCTGAGAGTGTATGAAGAAGCAGAAGAAAAAGATTTCAACTGTTGTTTAGTAACACTAGAAAACAATGTACTAAATTCACGTTTGACGAAAATAATACATTTTTCTCTCTCTGCTTAAGATGGCCATTTGCTCTTAACGCCCATGGCGGTATCCCTACTCGAAGGCCGGTCCTTAATACACACACACACGTACACACAAACACACACACAAACACACACACACACACACATATATATATATATATATATATATATATATATATATATACATATATATATATATATACATACATACATACATACATACATACATACATACATACATACATACATACATACATACATACATACATACATACATACATACATACATACATACATACATACATACATACATACATACATACATACATACACAAAAATGCTAATTATAATTTCACACCCTCTTAATTTTTTTAACCCATCTCTATTGCCCATAGCTGATTAAAGTCTAAAACACATTAATTTCAGTACAAATCAGAACAGCGAACGGAACACATAATCTTTATTCAATGTCATAAAGCAATACGGACTCGCTCGATAAACAGCGAGACTAAACTAACAGGCTCGGAAATTGTGTTGAAAGAAAGTTCAATAAATCCTGAAAACACACATAGGTTCAAGTGTCAGAGATTCTATCAGTCAGTGGCAGGTTAAACGGAAAAAAAAAGGTTCGCTGCTCCGTCGAGTGCGTGTCGGTTGGTACGGAGTTAAAAGTGCTTTGTGTTCGTGAGCAGATTAATTATATGATACTGGTTCAAGAATACTGCCCTTTATCAAAGGACAGGCCTTTAACTTGACCGTGGCAGCAGAATTTAATTACGCCTTAATTCTTGGTTACTCGCCTTTTTATCAGATTGATATTTTTTTATTTAATCCGAAAATTGTGTTAACTGTTTCAATTCTCATTTAATTTGCAGATAACGTAAAATCTAACACTCAGTCAATCAATCAATCAATCAAGCAATCAATCGATCAATCAACCAACCAACCGACTGTATCTATCTATCTATCTATCTATCTATCTATCTATCTATCTATCTATCTATCTATCTATCTATCTACTGTCTATCTAGTTCTGAATAGCAATAGAAACAGGTGATATCTCAGTGAGATATAAGTAGAAATAGATTTCACGAGTGAGATGGAGGAAATACTCGTATATTAGAGTCGGTCTCTGACCCTCGAGATGATTTCTCTCAGTCAGCCTATCATCTACAACAGATTAAGATTTGTCAGACCGTCTAGTATAATATATATTAATATATATATATATATATATCTCACATACACACACACATAACTGACTACAATAGACACACAGACGTGAAACTATGACAATGAAATTATAGATAATTGGGAACGAACTGACCGACACACTGGAATAAGTTTAAGTGAATTTTAATTATCAGACTAAAATTCCATCGCAACACATAAAATTACATCAAAACATATACAAAAATTGCTACAAGAATGATAGACCCATTGGTATGATCCTTTCCCTCGATGTATAGCCCACAGTCCTGTTAGAAGAAAAGTGATAGCCCCAAAGAGTCACGGATACATCTGCTGTAGTCTAGTGATTTCCCTTTAAAGGTATGAACAGACTTTGATACTCTAATCTATCCTAAGGAAAATATTGTTAGCGACAAAAACCTTGCATAAAGAAATACAAAGTGGGTGAAATTTGGTATACCATAAAAGAGTCACTCGTTCCTGCTTTCTCTCTGTTCATTCATCAGGGCCCTGACATACATTCTTACCTACAATCGTGCTGTTGTTCGCCGTCTGGCGCAAACTTTAGGACACCCACACACGTTAATCTGTCTTTCTTTTAATGAAGCGGATCCCAGCTCTGCAGATTTTTGGGTTCATCCAATGGATCCGGGGAGCGTCCTCTTCATGCGAATATTTTTCAGACTAAGGTTAGTGTCACTTGAATCACGAGGTAAGAATTAGTTTTAAGCGGGCTCACCGTGTCAGAATCACGAGGTTTCCACTACTTAGGAAAATGTCAGGTTTGTAACTTCGATCAAAGGTAAAATTCTTGGTCACACCACAATTTGTCAACAGTGTCGGAAAGGTTATTGATTGTAATATATTACTTGCCACACGGGCTGAAATGTACTTGAGTTTTTCTCAGGAAGAATTAAATCTGGCGCGATAGGCCCGTTACTTCATTTAATCTTAGTGTTTATGAAATGGGTACTCTGTTGTTCTGGATGCCAACGCAATGCCAAACAGGTTTTACTTTATACACCCAAGTTTTTAAGAAAAAAATGTTTTAGTTCTTCACAGATATTTCTCATGTACTAAAACGCTTGCAAAGTTGGGCTACCCCAGTTTCACTGAATAAAGAGAAAACAACATATAAAATACTTATACATACTATTCCTCGGTTATAACTTACATTATAAACTGCAAGCGTAGAGTAGGTCTTATCGTTTAAATTCCCGTGAAATAAGTTATATTAATAAAAATCAATCATCATGAATTAGAAATACATACGTATTTCGTCAATACTCAATGATGAATCAGTGCAGTTATAAGTTAGTTTAAAATATACTCGACTGCTTATTAGCAATATAATAAAATGTATTTATAGCTGCATGAGTTTAAGCTAGAAATTATAATTTATTTTGCTTTCCACTGAAACACGTCAGCTAGAGACTATAACAGACTTACAATTTAATGACTTCTGCACAGAAATCTAACTAGTAAAATTAAAAAGCGATTATCACTAAAACACTCACCACTACTAGATATATGTATATTACCTCCACACAGAACTACAGGCGATCGCACAAACTAAGAATTATACGCTGATATATATATTGGAAGTCTAGAAGCTCGGCAAAATTGTCGAAACAAACTGAGAAACTTCGCTATACAGCTTAATCTTTAGCACGAGCTACCTGTCTACTGCGAATTCTGGAGAACTGAATGAAGTCAAGTTTAAACTCCGGGTAAGATATATGAAAACCCGACAAAGGATCCCATGTTATTTCGAAAATCCGAAATAGTCTCCCCTTCCCGTCTTAACACTTCACATTCACTAGACGCTGGCCATAACTGCCAAAACGCGTCGTCACACCTCACGACGACATGTCTCATTTCTGAGCGAGCATGAGGGCGCCGTTCACACCTCACGCCGAGAAACTCCGAAGAAAAACTCGTGTCACCTTGAAAATGTAGACAAATGTCTGCTCTCTATGTCTGACGAGGCGGATTTCTCACACTATTACGTCTCGTCCAAGGACTGACACATGAAGTAATAAAATGCGTTTCTAAATGAGAAAAGAAAAGGCAGAAGTCAGAATGGGAAAATATATTTAGTCGCAAACGAACGAATGCGAAAAACAGGAAAAGGATATAAGAGCGATACCAATGACAAAAAAGAGTCTGTGAAAGAAGCATTTTATACCAGACAACAAGTTATTATGGATTAAATTAGAAGAATAAATGTCACCGTAGGGTTTGCCCAAGCATTGTTTATGCTTCTGGCAAGGTTATATGAACGCTTAAAGTATGTCACCGTAGGGTTTGCCTAGGCATTATAAATACATTGCCAAGGTTGGGTGAACGTTTAAAACAGTTCACAAGGAAGAAAATAGAGGGAGAATTAAAAATAACAGACAACGGTTCACTAACTTCGCTTGCGTTAGTAAAACGTGAGTATTTTTCTAGTGAGTAGTAAATAAAGCTCGACCAATAGTTTGAGCTGGAAAACAGATTAGGGAACGGATCAGAGGTAGCGAAAGAAACGCACCAGGTAACAATGACTAGAGGTCAGAAAGGTGTGCGGGTTTCTGAAGGGCAGTCGGGTTTCAGAAGTTCAAGAAGTGCTTTTGGCGGTTGCCACCAGTTTTAACAGATTCTGTGGTTATACAGATAAGTTCAGAAGTTATAAAGAAAATGCATAAGCTGTAGAGATAACTCAGAAGATTAAAGGATTCTGTGGTTAGACAGAAATAGCATACGTTTTAGAAGGTTCAGAGGATGTGATAGCTCTAATCAGTAACTATACAAGATAACTAAGAAGTTTCGTATAGACAGAGTAGAAGATGATTAAGAAAGATCTTATAGTCACAGTAGAGAGTGTATTTCGGGAGAGATTCAGGGAATTGCCTGTAAGTATGGTTTTGAACTTATCATTCATATTGATGAAAAATTGCAGGAGAAGTAAATCAGAAATCCCAAGTCGACATGTCAAATAAACAATGACTACTTTGTTGACTAAGCAGCCTAGAGAAGAGAAGTATTTGAATGATACATTGATGGTCAAGCTGGGTACTGTTATATACGAATAGATGGTAAGAATGAATTCCAAGAGGAAAACCATATTTTTATCAGAGTGAGTTCACAGAGAGTGAACCAATGAGTCGTCTACAGAAATAGTTACGACAAGTAAGCGACTGGGAGAGTCGACTTCTTTAAGAACTACCTGCATGCTCTCGCATGTAAGTATGGAGTATAGAAGATTGTTACATGTATAAGAATTATAGTTTGCTTTTCAGGACTGAAATATAGGAGGTCTGACCTAGTTTGGTCAGGCGAAT